>CAJNJA010000004.1:0-45927 GCA_905231915.1 Symbiodinium necroappetens | reverse complement strand
GGGGCGAATCCTCCCGAAATCAGCCATGCCCTTTAACACCTTTTCTTCTGAATTAGGGGTGAGTGTTTCGAGGCGCCAAATAACCTTAAAGCACAACAAGAGCAAGAGCAGAAGCAAGAACAGGAGTTAGAGCAAGAGCAGGAGCAAGAGCAAAAGCGGGAGCACAGCACGAGCAGCAAGAGCAAAGCAAAAGCAAGAGCTGGAGTAAGAGCAAGAGCAGGAGCAAAAGCGGGAGCAAGAGCAAGAGCAGGTGCAATAGACGCAGCAGAAGCAGGAGCAAAAGCCAATGCGGGAGCAAGAGGGAGGCTCCAGAAGGGTCTGAGAAGGCCAGAGCAAGAAGCAAGAGCTGGACCCCCCAAATGTGGCAGTAGAGATAACAATACCCCCTAGTAAACATGCTTTCCGTGTTCTTATTGGCGGGCCCTCCCCCCGTTTAGTTTAGGGGGGCCACGATTAGACATTATAGCCCGGAGCCCTATGTAAATCATGCCGCCTTAACCCAAGAGCCGTAAACCCCAAATCGGGCCAAAGCAGGATCATGCCTACCTTTCGAACATCCTCGATCCGGATAACAGCGAAGTTGGAATCCTGGGATCGCAGAGTTTTGAGATGCTGAAGGCTTAACAGTCTAGGTCATTGGATTTGGGGCTTTGGAGTTTGGGCTTCGGGGTAGTAGGTTTTAAGGTTTGGGGTTCGGGAGTCGGGGTTTGAGGGTTTCAGGTTTTAGGGCGTGGGGGATGAGTTGGCATCTCTGGCTTGAGTTTGGAGCCCGTCGTCTTTAAGGATCTTTGAGGTATAGGGTTCTATAAGTATTAGGCCTTATAACGATTTTTTTGTGTTTCAGGCTTCAGGTTCGTGTCGTCGGAGTTTGGGTCGTCTTCTGGATCCAATCGGTGTGCTCTTGCCCTTCAGATGCTGTGCCACTGAGGGTGCCGATCTTCGCATGCCACAAACGTTTCCTGCAACGTAATTGCGGACCTTGACTAAGAACCGCTCTCGAAGGTGAATGCCCCAACTTCGAATATATACAGCTACCACGGCTTGTTTTTCAAGACCTAAAGCGAAACGGCCCTCACTGCTAACCGACCAGGGGTTGGGGGTTTCTTTAAATCCTTAGTCCGAAATCCCTTTCAACCCCTAAACCCCGAACGAAAGCATGGCACCATCGAGGGCGACCGACTAGCCCCACCGACATCTGACCAACATCCGAGGTCGTGTCGGTGACAGAAATTGTGCAAGGCCCTGCTGCAGATCGTGAATTGTAACTATAAACCTAAACCCTAAACCCTTGTGGCTCCCTTCTGGCTTGGGCCTAGGGGGTTCAAAGTTAGGATCTCAAGGCGAAGTGTAGACTCCAAAACCCCAAAACCACGAAACCCTACATCCGGACCTAAAACCCCAAACCCTAAACCCCTAAACCCTAAACCCGAAATGCCCCTACATTTTCATGATCTTTTTCATGTCGTGACCCTGGAACAGCTGTTTTTTTGCTTTGGGGTAGCCTTTGAGCTTCGGCTGTAGCCGCATCAGTGTGTTTATGGCTGTGGGTTTAGGGCTTGAATCTGGAGGTTGAGGGTCTCGGGCTTAAGATTTGGGGTGTAGGTTTCGGTGTTTAGGGTTTGGTGTGTTGGGGTTTGGTGCGTCAACCCGAAACCCCTAAGCCCTGAACCCTGAACCCTAAACCCTAAATCCTAGACACTAGACGACGTTTGGATGAGTTGATCAGATCGGTGTGACCCGATGCCTTCACATATTTGCACTCTCGCGTTTTGCTAAGTCTTATTGGCAATATACAAATGTGGTGGTTCCTTGCTATATTCCTCGCATAATATAATATACCCCACAGCCCTTAGGGTTTAGGGTTTAGGGGTTTAGGGCTTGGAACCAACACACTCAAAAAGCCCTAAATCGCAAGCCCCCAAGACCCCCCAAAACCTTAGCACCTCCAGGCCCGGTACACCAAGGCCCCAAGGCCAAAGCCGTAAGCAACCCAGAGTGTGAATCTGCGTGAGTGCCCAAGAAACCCATCTTGCCTATTTGGGGTTTCTGTAGTTCTGGTTTTGCCTTAGCTTCCATTTTCTGCACCTCCCAAATCCCAAGCGGCACGTACCCTAGACCCTGAACCCCAAATCCCTGAACCCCAAGGCCCAAAACCCCAAACTCCTCGACTCCCAGTGACAGGTATCGAGTCCCTTCGCGGGGAACCGCGGCGGAGCGACATTGCCAGGGGTTCAGGGGCTCGAGGGGACCAGACATAATTAAGCTGCTCCTGTACAGCTCTTAAGGGCTCCGTTAAAAGCTGTCTTCAGGGTTTCGTCAAGGGCTCCGTCAAGGATTCCTCCAAGTGTTGTGGCAAGCTTTGCTGACATCCAGCCTTGGTACCTTCAGAACCTGTGCCAAGCCCAGAAAAGACGGAACCGACATGAAAATCCTAGGTAAACTCTAAGCCCTAAATGTATGTATCATCATCCTCTTCATCCTCATCCTCATAGGAATACCCATCCTCCTCATCCTCATCATCCTCATCATAGGAATGCCCAAGGGCTTTAGGGCTTAGGCTTTTGAGTTTGGGGCTCAGGGTATTGGGGTTTAAGGTTTTAGGGTTTAGGGCCGTTTAGGGTTTAGGCTTCACCCTTTGGCCTTTTCAAGCCCGAGCTCTGAGCCCAACGCCTAAAAGCCTATATGGGTAGTCCTCTAAATGAGGGTCCCTTCTAGGGTCTTTTAGGCTCCTTTCTTATATAAGGGTGCTGTGCTGTTTCGGGGACCTGAAAAGGGGCCCTAGTCTAGAGAACTACCCATAAGCACCCGAAACAGGAATTTCAGACGTAGGCTTTACGGTCTTAGGGTTTGGGCTAAGGGCTTTGTGTTTGGGGCTTCAGGGCTTCGGGGCTTCAGCTCCGTTTTAGGTCCCTCGGATTCGCAGGTTGCAACTTGGCAGTTGGGTCTTGGGTTTAAGGATTTTGGGTTTAGGGCTTTGGGTTCAGGGTTGAGACGGTATTTTGAATTTTGGAGTTTGAAGTCTCAGTGGGAGTCATCACATTCGGTTGAAATCCCACGAAGATGAACCCTGAGCCAACCGAATCTTGAACATTAACTTCTAAATTCTAAACATAAGCCTTGAATCCTAATTTCGTGGTGTGTTTCAAGCGATCAACGACGGTCCTTATGCAGGCAGGGAAGCTGGTAATCTATCGCGCTCAATCCGCAGCGTGCCGAAGCAGGTTGATGAAGCAAACTGCCCCGTAGTGCGCGACGTGCCTAGGACGCGGGCGTCGTTTCTTGCAGGGAAGGCTGGCCAGGCCACGAGGCAGAAGACTGAGGGCCCAATACTCCTTAATTAAGGAATATACTACCGCCATAATATCGAGACCCCTATGATTTCAGGTCTTGGGCCCCCTAGGAGTCACTAGGAAGACACGGAGCAGCAGGCACCAAGTGCAGAGGCCGGTGAGCCGGTTTCAGAGGTGCTATCGCCGTGGGGGGACGCACCTGGTATTACGCCGTTTGGTAACCCCGGTAAACGGAACGAGCCCTGAGGAAACCTACTCCATGCATTGATCCCCCTATGTTACATTCTGACTCAAAGGTCGCGGTAGACCTGATGGTCCGATCGGTCCAGTTCTTTGGCCTTGCAAGCAGCAAAGGTCGGGTCGTAGTGGATTTTTTGGACTTTAGGATGTAGGGTTGAGTGTTTCGGGTGGAGGGATGAACGTTTAGGGTTTGACTTCAGGGCTTTCGATGTTGAAGGGTAGTCTCGAAACCTCACTGGGTTAAAGCTTAGGGGGCTTCAGGGCATATATTAAGAGTTGAGGGGTTAGGATTTGTTTAGGGTTTAGGCTTGAGGAATTTCAGGGTTATGGTTAGAATCAAGGTTCTCATAGTTGCTGTTTGGGACGATTCGTACGATCTTGGGCTCAACAGCTTCAATGCTGAATCGACAATTCCTGAAGTTTCTGAAACGTAGAGATGTGGTGTCAAGTCCAAACCCATTGGGCATTAGGGTTTAGGGTTTAGGGTTTGGGCATAGCAATTGAATGTTAAACCTTGACCAGCGCCCTGCGCCCAGAACCGGAAGCAAGCTTCAAAGCAAACATTCGCGGCAATCCTACAACACCTTTCAAGCAAGCTCAGGTGCTACTAACCAGGTGCTTTTTTGTGGTTATTTAGCGCCCGTAAAGGAACCCTGACAGGAACCCTTAGACGAAGCCTGAAAGAACCCTTAAAGGAGTCCTGAAAGGAACCGCGAAAGGAGCCCTAAAAGGAACCTTTAAAGCAACCCTTGTTTAGGGGCTCGGGTTCTTTGGGCTCGTCGTGTGAGCGGCGTAGGCATTATCGGGGCTTACATAATTGCCACCGCAAACTAAAACTCGAGCTGCACCCACAGTCTGCACAAGGGAGCTTAGCATAATATAGGGGGGCCTTCGTAATGAGATTACAAAATACTCGATTTGTGTCAACGGGTATTATAGACACCCAACCTGACTCGTGGGATGAAGGGCGACTTTCCGACTTTAACCTTAAGCCTTTAAACCCTAAGCAAAGAACCTTGACCCCTGAAACAGCCCTCAACCGGGGCTTACCCCATCGGCGGTACCCTCCGGATTTTCACTCCCCAAAAGGGGTTTTCGCAGGCTTAACTTTGGGGAGCTTGTCTGGATGAGGGTTGTGTTTATTGTCCTTGGTGCTTTTCGGGTTCCAGCATCCACTTTGGGAGTTGGTGGGGTGAAGTTGGAGAGATTCAGAGCCCCCAAAACCTAAGCCCAAACCTGAAACCCCAAAACCCTTTTCCCCAAGCTCAAGACCCTGAGCCCGAAAGACACACTCACATTTCGTCGAGGCCCAATCTGAGACCCCGTACAGCCTCGAATAGAATTGAAATCGAATGGTTCGAGCGCAGACCAAGACCCCTCGTGCAAGTATCCCAAAGTTTAACAACCCTTGTGACATTCTACTAGAACTCATAAACTCCAGTCTAATCTAAGGCCCCCCCCCCCTGCAAGAACATTCAAATGCAGCGCGCCTCCGAAGTCTAGGCTCAACCGGAGTTCCAAGACACAAACTCCTGAAAAGCCAGAGTCCGAGACTCCGGAGCCCTACACCCTGCGGGCCCAAACTCCTCAATCCGAAGCTTCTTAGGGAACCTTTCTGCAAGCCCTGTAGAACCCCTAGAGCACCCTTCTTGTACTAGCCGAGCCCTAGACCGTAAGCCCTAAACCCTAAACCCCGAAACCCCAAACCCCCTAAACCGCAAACCCCCTCAGCCCTAAACCCTAAACCCTGAACCCTCAACCCTAAACCCGAAACCCCAAGCCCTAAACCCCTAAAGCCGAGGCTCAATCTGAACAGCATGTCGGAGCAGCTCACCGGCCTCAAGGACTTTAGCCGCCTTTTCTTTGATGGGTTTTAGGGGTTTTGGGTTCAGGAGCTAGTTTCCGATGTTTAAGAAGTGGTTTTTTATGGCTTGGTGTGGGTGAATGGGGTTCTTCGTCTCAGAGTTTGCAGGTCTCACTGTTTTGCTTCTCAATTTTTGGGGTTTGGGCCCCTTAGCTTAGGGCCTAGGCTTTCCTCTGATGATGACAGGCCGGACAGTCGATGCACGGGGTTCACCTGATCGGTATGATGGGCTGGGCACGGCTACACTATCGCGGCGGCGGCGGCCGAGATGGGCGCGCCCATCATGGACCATCGAAGCCCTGGGACGCAGCGGCACTGAAGGCTTAGGCATGCTTAGGCATGGAGAGCCCTGCACTCCCTTCGGGGAGGCTGATGTCGTTGGAGTTCCCTTGCCAACTGCTGTAGTCACCCCACGGCCCTTCCGGAGCCCGTGTGTATGGGAAGCCTGTACGGGCACGTAGGAATTCAACTAGCTTTTGGTCGCGGAAGCTGCATCTAACTTCAAAATTTTTGACCACCTACAGCCAAAACGGAATCAAGGCATAGGAGCCGCCAAGAAGTCGCTTCACCGAGAGAGCCCGAACAAGCTCAACAGCCCTAACTATAGTTAGGGTTTCGGGTCATTGCTCCAAATACTAAAGCACAGCACCCCTCATCCCTCATAGCAGCCTTATCAGGAATGTTATAGTGATTCTACAAGGGATACCATGTTATATTAGCTCTACATGCGATTCCACGGTTATCTAATTATTTAGGCCCCTAGATTAGGATCTTGGATTCATTCCCTTGCTAGGCTTTGATCCTGGGACGTAACTGCGCAAGTTTCGGGCAATCTGCGGAGTATGGATGAAGAGACTTAGTAAGTAACTTAGACCCTAAACCCTAAACAACGTCAAGCGAGGCTAGTGGTGGAAGAATTCGGTTTTACTCGGCCGCCCCACTGTAAACCCAATCCCTACTGCATGAGCAGGCATTGTTTGGAGATTAGGGTTTGGGGTTTAGGGTCTGGGGCCTTGCTCGCAGCAGTCGGCATCTGTAGAGCAGTCAGGAACGTTTTCCATGGCCCTGGCCTGACGCTGTAGGGTTCCCTAAACCTCGACTAGACCCTGTTCAGAGCTGGGCACTGTAGGGCTAAGCGTCTAGAGTCTAGACCCTAAGTCGCGCACGTTGCATTTGAGACCTGAAGCCCAGCAGGAGAGGTCCAGTGACGTCCTGCTCTTCGGCTGACCTCGGTGCTGTGTTCAGGGGCTCACGATCTTGGTTTGCCCCTAAGCCTAAGCCCTAAACCCTAGGATGCAAGTCTGACCAGCAGCCGATCGGAGCGAACAGTGCCTGCCTTCCTCCAAGTCCGCCTAAACCTAAAACCATAAACTTACACCATACCGGAGTTCATTGGCTAGATGCAGAACTATGCCTTCAAAACCTGAACAAGGCGAATCCTTGGAAGTTTCATGCTACTGGCCCCTACACATCCGAACAGGACCCGTACTAACACCCTTTCAAGACCCAGTAAGCATCCGATCAACCCCCAAGTACAAGTCCTTATAGCACCCTGACAAGGCTCTTGAAACACGCCAACAGACGCTTCATAAGCCCTTAACAGTCGGTACAAACACCGTCATAGACAGTTTAAACTGCATGATAAAACTTACTGTACTTCGAAAAGTCTAAAAACCTTGATAGACTCCGTGCACATAGATATGTATTGATCTGAATTAGAAATTGGTAAGCTCCTGATCAAAGACCGCATCAGCTCCGTTTAAAACGATAATTCCTGCTAAGCCTTTATAGCAACCGAAGAAAAGCCTGATAAACCCGTACAAAGTCCCTGCTAAGATCTTCCCCGAAAGAATCCAATCCTAAACCATGAACCCCAACCCTAAACCCCAAACCCTGCCAAAACCCCCATAGATCCCTTTCAGGATCCGTGTCGGGATCCTTTATACTGATCTCCCCTTTTAAGGAAAACCCTAAACCCTAAACCCCTACACCCTTACACCCCTAAACCCCTAAACCCCTAGCGCGGCCCTAAACCCTAAACCCTAAGCCCTAAGGAAGCTGATGACTTCTCTGGTCAAGTCCGAGGCCGGCAGGGCTCGGGGTGTAGGATTTCGTTTAGGGTTTTGTTTAGGGTTTAGGGTTTAGGATTGAAGGTTAAAGGTTTAAGGTTTAGGATTGAAGGTTGAAGAAGGCTTAGGGCTTAGGATTGAAGGTTAAAGGTTTGAGGGTGTAAGGTTGACGGTCCAGCGTATGATATTATGTAGGCGTTGGGTGTAGAACTTCGCTTTAGGGTTTATGTTCTTGTTTTGGAAATAGGAAGAGAGCTAGTTTAGACGAAAACGGTTTGGGGTTTAGTTTAGGGCCGGCTTATAATTTGATTTGAGTGTAGGGTTTTGAGCTTCGAGCCTACCTGTGGATACGGTCGTCTATGTCCGTGACTGACATGACCAGAGGCCACCCAAATGCGGCTGCTTTTTTGGGGTGTGACTTTCTAGACTTGGACAAGCGGTTTTGAACGGGTTCCTGTGAGGCTTGACCGGTGTTAGTTAGTAAAGGGTCTAGGATGTTTTCGGATTCGCTGCGCGGGCTTCGATTTGAGGACATCAACCTCAATTCAAAGCCTCCACAGCTAGCACGGAATCTGAACATGCAGCTCCATACACCGATAACGGCAAACTCCGCACCAGGCCGTGCGAGGATATTCTTGGCCTGTAGTAGGCCTTGCAAGTGCCGGAGTGCCCGAGCTTCTAGAAAGCACCGTGAAGATACTCTCCCGAATCCCCGACAGACCCAGAGAGCTCCAGTCCCATTCCCTGAACTCTGGAGGAATACAAGGGCTAGCAAAACTACGAGATGGGTTCTGCAATGTTCGAAAAAAATCCTAAACTGTCAGGGTGTACTGCATGCCTAAGGGGTCTTGAGCTCTCAGGGCCCTAAGCCTTGAAAAGTGCAAAGCCAGGTCTCACACAACAGACACCAATTCGATCTGGGCTAGCATGCGCGGCTCGGCTGGTGAGGCTTTACATAGGGTGTTAGGGCTTTGGGCCGTTCTGGGTTTAGTTGTATTTGGGGACCGGGGGAGGGGCGGGTTTAGTGCTCTAATTGTTTCCGGGGGTTTTGGTTTGAAATGTCGTTCCCAAACTCGAAGACTTAAACCTTAAACCCTCTAAGCCCTAAGCCCCTACACCCCAAAACCCCTAAACTCGCCAAGCAGTGGGTGCGTCATCGGGAGGCTGTGCTCGAAGAAAGCAACCCATTTAGGGTTTAGGAGTCCGTGACGTAGGGTTTGAGGGTTCAAGGGTTTAGGGTCCTTTGCTGGTCATTCCGTTGTTGAAGCGCTCGTATATCTTAGATTTATGCATGCGCGAGAAAGCATCCGTAAGAGTTGGTGAAGCGACTACAGCAGAATCAGGAAATCCGGAAAGGTCTGGAATCGTCATCAAGCCACGCCAACAAGAAAGCAGCCTCAGACCTCGTCCAAGAACTTTCGGCAGCCACGAGGGCGAGTTCTGCGCTTGATGTCGTATAAGCCACAGCAAAAATTAAATGTAAGAGCCCTAAGAGAGTCATGTAAGGGTTTTAACAACATAGAAACTAGAAGAGCATAGTGGTATCTTAGTATAATAAGGAACCCTTGAGGAATTCTACTTGGAATTGGTCAGGCTTCTTGAAAATCCCCTGTCTTGGTTTGGGAGACTTGGGCGGGACCATGTGGGAGGATCCAAGAAGCAGATCCTTTCAGGGTGTTCCTATGTAAAGCACCCCCTAAACCTAAACCCTAAAACCCTAAACTCTAAAGCCTAAACCCTAAACCCTTTGGTACAGGTAGCATAGGGTCCCAAATTAGTGCTTCTACTTTGGAGGTCGACTTGGGGAGTCCAGCGTATCGGGCTTCCGATTGGGGATTTAGGGTTGTTTTGGGCTCGGTCCTTGGTACTGGGGTATTGAATGATGAAATCTACAACCAATCCCCTGAATCCTGACGTTGAGGTTCATTATCAATGTGAAGAGAGCAGCCAAAGAACACCCTCGGATTTGTGAAAATACGATTCTCGCCCAGAGAAATATGACGGCTTGAAAATTTTCAACAAATACAGAAAAATATACAATGAAATGATCTCTACATTATTCTCTCTCTCTCTCTCTGTCACTCGTTATCTATTTTACATTCTTCTTTTCTTGGAAAAATTAAATGGAATTAACATAGAATAATCGATGATTATTTTGATAATTGATTTAAATTTATTCATCACGAAAATATTTGGGAATTTATTGGTTTTATAAGATATATATATATAATTTTTGGAATTATTTGTGGTCGTTATTTAAATTCATGATTTTTATATCAAGAAAATGAATATATTAATAGAAATTGAATGATAATATTATGAAAATTGATATTTTATTTATTTATAAAATTTTTAGAAAATATCTAGATATATTTTCTTTTCTTAAGCTTTAGGTTTAGATAGATTTTCTATGAATTTAAAGTACGATAAATATTTATTGATTTTAATAATTTTAAATTAATATATTATTTAAATTTAGAACTTGATATATGCTCTAATAATATGAAATATTTGAATTGAAACTAGGATAGATAGAGATAATTAATAAATAAAATATTGGATTCGATTTATTTTATATACTTTCATATATCGAAATATATAATATTTCTCATTAATATGAAAATAATGAATTTTCTTCGAAAATTGATTCTTGAAAAATACTTTCTAGAATAATTATTTCGATATATATTTTCTGATTTGGGATTTTTTTTATAAAATAGAAGGATTAACTATATTTCTAGAAAGATAGAGATAGATAAATAGATTGTCTATTAAGATTAAACGAAAGATTGCGAGCTAATCTCTAATCCAAATGTAATCTTAATTTTGGCTCGAATTGCTTGAAAATTTGTGACCGACAGATATGGTCTTGACCCTTCCTTGAATATCTCTTTTTTTTGATTATTATCTTAATATCTAATCGAAAGATTGGAATTTTGATTTTTCTTTGAATTTCATTCGTAAAATCATAAGAAAGATAATAATTTAAGATATAACCGAAAAATATAATCTTAATCTTGCTTTCAAATCTTTGCTAATATCTAATTAAAAGATTATGGCCTTGATTTTGCCTTGAATCTTATCTTAATATCTATCGCCAGATCATAGTCTTAGTCTTAATATTTCTCCATCCCAATTCTTGTTCGAAAAATCATAATCTTAATCTTGACTTCAATTCCTTGCTAATATCTAATCCAAAGATTATGGTCTTGTTCTTTCGTTCAATCCCATATTAAGATCAAATGAAAAATCATAATCTAAAATCCAATCGAAAAAAATTATATTAAACTCCTTACTAATATCCAATCGAATGATCTTGATTTATATCTTTCTTTGAATTCCGTCTCTCTTCTTGAATCTCATCCTAAATCCAAACGAAAGATTAGAATCTTGGAACTTCTTTAAATTCCATATTCAGATCGAAAGAAAAATCATATTCAAAGACCCAATCGAATTTTTTTGCTTATATGCAAATCAAAAATCATAATTTTGAATTAATATTGAATATTATTGCCATATCCAATCGTTATGTCATAATATTAATTCTTCTTTTTTCTGATTTCATATCTAATTATATCTTTAATTAATATCGTCAAAATTTCGACAATAATATTATAATAAAAATACTTGCAGAAATAATTGAAGAAATAATTTTCGTTTTTTATTTCGATTCGATACTTTCAATTTTCGAACAAATTAAAGGAATATAGATCTATTGAAAAATTGATCTCGGAATCTAAATAAAGAAACTCTTGAAAAAATCGACATTATATTTTCGGGGTAGCCTTTGCGCACTAATAGTGGCCAGAGCGAGGAACATAAAAAATAGCAATCTCCGAAGCCTTTTTAGAATTATGGTAAAAATCACCCTGGCTTAAACCTTCCTCCGAGACCCCGGGGACTAGAACAAGACTCCCAAACCCTGAGGCCCAATTCCGGAATGTTCTGCACCAAACTCTAAAATACTTGACCTCACCCCTGGCCCCAAAGAATAAAATTGAGACTCGAAATTGGAGAATCGCGGGACCTCGTCTTCAAGATATTTTGTTGTTAGAGATAAACCATTTCCACAAAATCATTTTCATATATCATATATCATCATATATATCTTCTGTCATATTATATATCATATACAAAAATTTATATAGCCTATATCATAGTATAGATCATATCAGATCTTATTTTTCGATTGGTTTCAATTATATTCGTGTCTCTTCAAACTTATGCTTATAGATATAATATACTTGTATTGATATCAGAATTTATTTATAATTTCATTAGAGAGTTCGAACAGAGCCTGCGAATATAAGCGCCGTCTTTCCATCAACCGTAATTTGAGGTTGTTGTAGTATTGTTTTGTTGCTGTGGTAGTTGGTTGGTGGTTTGGGCCTCAATTTCTCGATGGGGTGGAGGGGGGCGGGGCAATATTCAGATGCTTGGGGGCTCGGCCGGGCCAGTTCCGGGTGGAATTTAGTATTGGGGTCGGGATCGGGTCTGGTCTGGTCGGCCAATTCCAATACCGGGTGGCGGGTCCTGGGCCGCTGGTCCAATTTGGGTCTGGGTGGGTCGGCCATCTTTAATTTTGGACCGGGTCCGGGCCAGGCCGGTCCGTACGGGTCGACTAAATTTAGCACTGAAAGCTGGGCCACCTCAAAATCCCTAATCCTGAATTATAAGATAAATTTGTGCTCCTTCTCGTGCTATTTTTTCTGCTCTAGTTTTGTAGTTTGTGGCTCCAAATTGAGCTGTTTCTTGTGCTATTTTTCTGCTCTAGTTTTGTAGTTTCTATTTCCTCATTGTGCTGTTTCTTGTGCTATTTTTCTGCTCTACTTTTGTAGTTTGTGCTTCCAAATTGTGCTCCTACTGGAGCTATGTTTTCTGCTCTACTTTTGTTGTTTGTGCCTCCATATTGTGCTCCTGTTGGTGCTATTTTTTCTGCTCTAGTTTTGTAGTTTGTGCTTCCAAATAGTGCTCCTACTGGTGCTATTTTTCTGCTCTAGTTTTGTAGCTTGTGCTTCCAAATTGTGCTATTTTTTCTGCTCTAATTTTGTAGTTTGTGCTTCCAAATTGTGCTCTATAATTTATTCCTCGCGGAGGCCCGATACCCAAAAGCGGGACTATATAAGTTTCTGACTCGCGCGGTTTCTGCTCCTGGCAGAACAGGAATCTCTGCCCCGCTCCGCCTGCAGCGGCCCTGCCTCTCCATTTCTGGCCAACTTCAATTTGCGGCGGAAAACTCTTAATATTCTTCTCGTCTGTCCTCAAATATTGAAGTGATGTTGTCCCAAAATTGGTTGATTATTATATGACACTTCATCTCTATATAGGGTCGTATACTCACGGAATCCTATATATAGATATTAGTTATACGTCATATACTCGGCCGATACTACTCTGTCTATAAGTCTAGAACTTCTATAAATATGAAATCAGGCTAGACTCGAAACTATAGATAGGTTATGGTAAGTGAAGTAAGTGACGTAGTATTATTCCATGTTAAAGTAGCACTATATTTATAGGTTATAATTAGATGGAGTGGGTGGGGTGGGGTGGGGTAGGCGGGGTCTAGCAGCTAAGAGGGCAGGCAGAGGGCAGGCCGGGGTGGTGGTGGTGATGGTGGCGGTGCTGGTGGTAGTGGTGGTGCTTCTGCCAGTGGTAGTGTGGTGCTAGTGGTGGCGGTGCCGGTAATGCTGGGAGAGATTACGGATAATGGAGGCCCGAAATCGATAAGTCCATATATTCTTGTGCTTTTCTGCTTATAAAAACTAGAATAGGGAAAGAAATATTTTCCAATTGTTAGTGGGCGGGGCTACACCTAAATCATATTATAATACTCGAATTAATAATCGGAAAGAATTCGAGCTAAAGATTTCGATTTCGGTTTTAAGATTCTTCTCTAAGAATTCCGATTATTAGCGTCAGAGATTAGAAATTAGAATTTGGAAATTGTGTCCTTTAAGACTCAAGTTTTCGAGATAAAAATTTTAATTTTAAGCGGTTAACCTTTGAGATTCCGGCTTTATATGATTTGGGAGTTAAGCGATTCCGACTTTAGAATTTCGACCTAAAATTTTCGATTTTAAGATTCCGATTTCTACCTTAAGACTTCGAATATAAAACACTTAATTTCGAAATTTCATTTTTAAGAAAAAATCCATTACGATCTTAAGTATTTCAACTTTTTTTCATTTACGAGTTAAAGATTTCGCCTACATCAATTAAGAACCAACCATAATTCGCATCTATGCTTTATTCTCATATTTATATAAATTTTCTTTACTTCTCATTAATTCATCATATCTCTCAAATTTATTTCTAATCGAATTCTAATTAAAATATTATATTCGAAATATCATCAATATAATTAAATTTTCCCAAGTTATTCATCTAATGAAAAAAAATAAATTTAATTTTCAATTTCAAGCCAACTAATTCCTAAAATTCTATACCTAAATTCATCATCATCTTAAGAAATCTATCTTTATAAAATTATAGTAAGCCCCTTAAATTATATAGAATAGAATAAGAATCATCAATAGAAATAAGAAAAATTACTAAATTTAATTTTCATTAAAATAATATATTTCCAATTTTTGCATATTCCATATTAAATTCGAAAAATATTTTTTTATATCAAAAAAACTTCTAAAAATAAAATAATTTATTTGCCAATACTTATGAAATAATAAATGAATTAAATAATTCATAGAATTATATCATAGAAAAGAGCACTAAATATGGATTGGAATTCATAAATAAGATTATGCAAGCACAACGAAAAATAACGATGTTGTTGACTTGCCATTCTTCTTTCGTAATATTTCACTGTCGAAGAAAACTTAGATAAGTTCTATGCCTACAGAGTTCGCCGTTTTTTCTTGCCGATCAAATTACCAGAACCAAAACAATCAAATCAGCACATTACAACATGATCTTGGATGTCCGAAAAGCTCATCCTCAACAAACCCCACCTGTGGTGAGAATATCTCATTCAAGAAATAGACGGTTCTTCAAACTTGCTATAAACACCTACCGTCGAGGGTTCTTCTGAGCTCCCAGATTATGACCTTCGTATTTCCTGAGTCGGTTTTCACCCCAACTTGCTAGACCCGAGGGGAAGCCAGCAAGCACGCGAGAAAGAGATGAGCATGGCCGATAGACGCCCTTATCCCCCCCTTGTAAAACGCTTCTAAAACCCTAAACCCTGAACCGCTTCTAGAACCCTAAACCCTCTACCGCTTCTAGAACCCTAAACCCTACACCGCAGAACCCTCAAAGGATTAACGGAGGATCCCTCAGACTGCAGGAGCTGTTTGTCGTTTGGGGTCCGAGGTTCCTTGATTCAGGTGATGGGTTTTAGGGTTTTAGGGGGGTTTAGGGTTCAGGGTATAAGGGAGGTTTAACGCGCCTTTTTTACTCTCGCAGAGATAGCAACTGGGTTTAGGGTTTTAGGGCTTTGGTGAGCGCTGAATGAATGAGTCAGTAGTCGTTGATTGAACTCCATGTGGGGAGTTCTCTACATTAGGCTTCATTTTAGGGTCGTTTCTATAAGAATTCCACACTATAATGGGAACATAAACAGGGACTCGAATTTAGAGAACTACCCATGTTCAGATTGCAGAAGAAGGGGGGTGCCGGCCAGCTCTCAGTCAGTCATGGCCGGACGCCTCGCCATCGGTGGCACCAAGTGGCTTAATTGAGGACTGCATCTGAGATTCTGAGCAGCTTGCATGTCGACCTAAATGCCCACAGCCGAAATTGAATCACACATTCGGTTAGACCACCTGGAAATTAGAAAAGCGACCGTCAACGACATTGCGTGGTGGTAGGTGCATGTCTCCATTACACCTTTGAACCATCTTTAAGCATGCAAGGGCTATACTGGAATGTTATTGGTACAAGGATGTTTCGGAAGCCTGAACTACGGTTTGAGAAAAGGAGGGTTCAGGTTAAATCTAAGGGTGTCCGCAAGCGGCACAGGCCTTGGGGGGTGGCGTTCTGCTGCTATGACGACAAGAAAGCACCTGAGGGATACCATTAACCCTAAACCCTGAACCCTAATTGTCAAGTCTTCTTCAGCCCTTCAATTACAAATCCCGGACAGCCTGACACCCTCCCTGAAGTCAGCCTAAAGGGCTGCAGGACTCAGGGCTGAGGATTTGGTTTAGGGTTTAGGATTTAGTTTAGGGGTTAGTGGATTTAGTTTAGGGTTTAGTGGATTTAGTTTAGGGTTTAGGGTTTAGTTTAGTTTAGGGTTCAGGAATTACATAGGGTTTAGGGCTCAGGCGGGTCTCGTGCCAGGCTGGGACTGGGCCAGCATGAAATTAGACAAATGTAGGGGCCTTAATAATTCGATCAGGGTTTTGGGGTCTATTTTACTATCATTATATATAATTACAATAAGGAGCCCCCAAAATAGTATAGGTAATTATTAAAGCCCCTACATTACCTTGCGACTCCAGAGCTTTATCCACCGACACAGGCTGACCTACCCAGCCCCTAGCTCTCAGCACAGGCAACATGGCTTCTCGTCCAGTAGACTTGACTTGACAAAGTGGCTGCTATGCCTCAGGCATCAGCCTACCTTGCCTTGGATACTGAGCGTTCCTTATTGTTCCGCTGCTTCTGACTGCATGGAACTGAACTCAGAAACGGCCCCAAGCTCTACAGGGCGGCCACGACGGTCCAGCTGCACGAAGTTGTAAAGCTGCAGGCAGAGATAGATGGGCTGCACCGAGAGGTCCGATCCATCTTGATTGATGTTGGCCCCCTGGACGAGTCTTAGCTGCGAGTTTCTGGCAAGAAGGGACAAGTTTCTTCCATTTCCCTCTGCCAGGATCTCTGGCATGCGAACATGCAAAGGACCAAGGGCCTGTGGGACGAACCCAATATCCGTACCGAGAGCGCTCCACACAGCCTCCTGCAATTTGGGCAAGGTTGATGGCCACTCCGACGGAAGCATCATGTGCTTGAGAGTTGGCATCCCCGATCCTCGGTCTTCGAATCGTGTAAACCGTATCCTGGCCTCCTTCACGTCGAACCACTCGGTCTGCCCATCCAGGAATAAGCTGATGTCGACAACCTCCCGGCAAGATGTTAGCGAAATCGGAGGGTCCTTCATATTGCTCTGTGAAGAAGATGCCGAGGCAGAGGAAGCCAAGCGAAAACGACGGGCCGACTTTGCAACTGCAGCCCGGTCCACAGAGAGGCGTGCATCACAGGGTTGCACACCGGAGGCTTCGGGGTCTTCCACAAAGCCAACAAGGTAGCGACTTCCCTGGCCAAACCTGTCAGGAATATGGACCATGTAGACGTCCCCTCGAGCTAGACCACCAGAGGCCCGTTTCAAGCCCAAGCGAGCCACTGGGGCGACCTGCTGGCCAGAGCTGGCTTGTTCGATGCTCCTTTCGGCCAGGTTGAGGAACTCCTGGGTGCTGGCATCGCTTGAAAGCAAATCCAGGAAGGACATCCCCGACAGCTCATCCTGGCGGTGAAGAAGCAACTCTAAGCTTGTTGCTCGGTCTCGGATCCGAAACTGGCTGTCAAGCATTACGTCTGCATCCATACAGCATCGAACGATACCTCGGAAGGCCTCCAGAGTTTCCTGGGTGTCGAGCTCAGATACAATCATGGCTCGAGCCAGCTGCTCGACTAGTACGACGACAGCTGCTGAACACAAGCACCGCTGACCATTGGCAACGAAGGTGTCGAGAAAGCTGTAACCACGAGCCATGCTCTTGCTCCATGAGTCGGCAACAAATATCATCACCAAGGGCAGCATGGCAGTCCTGCAAGACAGGGAAGCCACTCCGCAACCTATTGCAACCACCATGTCCAGCTGGTCGAAGCCACTGTGCTCAGCGCTCCAAGCTGGGAGCAAAGCGCGAACGAAGAAAATCGCCATCACCGAAACATACATCGTTCGTATCCTCCGGGCGGACAGACGGGACCCCTTGAAAATCATCTCAAGGCTGTTGACATACAGAAGGGCGAAAGGTAGAACCCGAGACAAGGAGCACAGGGTTGGAGTTGAGCAGGCATAAAAAAGGAGCGTGGCCAAGATAAAGATCTGAACATGAATGAATGCTCGTGCGCTCCAGAGATTCAGCGAGATTGACAGATTCTCAAGCTTTTCGTCCAACCTCGGATCCCGAAAGGGCAGGAACAAGGCCGGCATCTTCTGCAACACAGTGGCCACGATTTGGGCATGGCCTCTGACTTCCACTCCCACCACGTTGATGTGGCAGAAGACCAATAGAACAACAACAGCACTTGCGAAAATGACTGCCATGGTCTCTGGGTGCAGAAGCTTGAAACACACGCGGCTGGCGGCTTGGGTCCGAAATCTGACCGCTCATGTGGAGCGAGATCCAAGAGCCTAAGAAACTTCTGGCGAAGGCATGGGTTGAGGGTTTAGGCGGTTTAGGGTCTAGGATGAAAGATTCAAATCCCGCAAGCCGACCTCATCTCCCGCGCAGCACGGAATGGACGTGCCTGACAAAAGGCGTGTCATGTTTCCAATAGGACTCTAAAGCGAAGACAGTAGATCATGACGGCTTGGACCTTTTAGGGTTTATGGGTTCAGGTCTTTTGCGATTCCGTATTTGGGATACAAGTTCCAGCTTGTCCCACTTGCACACTGCGTCTGGGGGGCGGACGCCGAACCTGAGCCTTCGCTTGCTAACCCCCTATCACCCCGAGCTTCAACCCTATATCTTGAAGCCTAAACCCTAAAATCTTGACGCCTAAACCCTAAAATCTTGACGCCTAAACCCTAAATCTTGACGCCTAAACCCTAAAAGCTTGAAGCCTAAACCCTAAATCTTGACGCCTAAACCCTAAATCTTGAACCCTAAACCATAGATCTTGAAGCCTAAAGCCTAAATTCTAAATCTTGAAGCCTAAACCCCATATCTTGAAGCCTAAACCCCAGATCTTGAAGCCTAAACCCCAAATCTTGAAGCCTAAACCCTAATTCTTGAAGCCTAAACCCTGGACCAGAATCCTTCGAGCCAAGAGTCCGAAACCCCACAACCCGTGCCAAGGAGAGCGCCCATCTGGTCCGGCTTGCCAGGGATCCAAAAGTGAAGGTTGGATATCCCCAATAGCACAAACTAAAAGTTACCTTCTTAGATTGTTTCAGGAATAAGCAAGAGGGGGTATATCAGTGGACAAATACTAGCCGGAACCCTAAACCTTAAACCAAGCATCCCAAGGCTCGGCACCTGAACCCTGACGTGTTCAGGCTCAGTCTTCTGCCGGCCTCACCCAGCACCTTAAACCTAAACTTCTGCTCGCCCATTTCATCACCTTACACTTATAAACTAAGCACGACTTAACCCTAAAACCTAAACCCTACGACTCTAAAAATCACATATAGTTGGCGTTAACACTCGTGGTGAGCAAGCGATTGGAGCCGAAGTCAGAGACTTCTTTAATGGAGGCAAAAGGTATAAGGCTTAAAGTACCTATATAGCATCCCCGTTGAGGCCTACGTATATACCCTAAAGGCGCGTGGAGCCTTAGGGCTTGAACATTTGCAGCACCCTGGCCGAGGGAATCTGAGGCTCCGCGCGCGCTCCTGTGGCTGAGGAGTACCTTCTCCTCCTGCAAGGGGTTCAGGGTTTAAGGTTTGGGGATAATGCGTTTTCAGGGTTTAGGGTCACTAAACCCTAAACCCTAAACTCCTAAATCTCCGAAACAACCTACCGTTTTAGGGTAGCACATCTTGGTGTTCACATGTCATGCCTTAAAAGGCTAGGCTTTTGGGGCCACAGGAACCCTACACCGCTTTCTAATCCAAGGGCTCAGAAACCCGGCGTTGTACTAGGCTTAAACCCTAAACCCCAAACCCTAAACCCCTAAACCCAAAGCCCGTTGTACTGGGCCCTTCGATCCGATACTTGGGATGAAGTGACTCCCGACACTTAGATCCCCAAAGCCCTTTATGCCGTAGTGACTACAAGAGTGCTCCGTAGGATTTTTTAACATAACTATAGAAAAGCCCGAGACCCTGTTTTAATTATTCAGGCTCCTCTTGTTCTTCAAGAATATACGGCCGATGCCGATATACGGGGTTGATGAGTCTTCAGAACTCTTTGGCCGTGTTCCATCTTCGCACACGCCTTGAGAGTCCATCTTCCTGACAGGCACTGCATAGCATCGTCCCCCAAGGAATCGTTAAGAACTTCTCAACTCAGGAACTGCGCCTGATACAAAAAGAACGGCTGTGACATCTCGCCCACAGACTCAGGATACGGATTCCCAGGGTTTCCACGCTCCCAAACCCAGACGCGAAACCCCAAACCCAACCCAAAACCCCTATAAAACCCCCAAAACCCTAACGGTAAACCCCAAACCCCTAAAGCCCTAAACCCTAACGGTAAAAACCCCAAACCCCAAAATCCACAGGGCCGAATCCTGGCTTGGGCGCTGCGACGTTGGTTTTCGCGACGGGCTCCTGGCACTCCGAAGCTCTTACCCTCCTCCTCTAGTCGTACTTTATGAATTATTTTTATTATTGTTATTGTTATTATTATTATTGTTGTTGTTGCTGTTGTTGTTATCTAGGTTATAGTCTATCATGTTTAATGGCAATGACGCAACATAACGCTATCATTGTCGTGGTTGTGTTGTCACCCTGGTTCTTGCTGCTAGCCCATGAGTATTGTAACTATTTTCGTTCTGCTTCTGATTTCTGTTTTTTGCCAGTATTCGTCTTCCCAGTAATTTTTGATGGATCATTATGAAAATTGTTGACAATGCTCTAGTTAATTCTGCTATCTATCACTACCTATTAAGATTTCTATGGTTATCAACCCACAACCAAATTCTTTTTGAGGCTGGAACTTTAAAAAAAAACACATCCCCATAGCATCCAACTGTAGAGCCCGTGAAAGCCGGCTTTGGGCTCACGGCAGCAGAAACCCCAAAAAGCAGTTCCGGGCTGCAGCAATCCCTCGGAAGGCTTCAGCCGGCTAGCTTCAAAGCTGCATGTATCTGGGGGTTTGAGGCCTAGGGTGGCATGGGCTTGTTTTTAGGATGCAGGGGTTGGAGGGTTCGGGCTTACCAGCCGAATTTCTGCCTCTTTGAGTATTGAGTTCTTGTCCCTCTCGAGCATAAGACTGGAGGTTCAGATGCCGATAGGGAGAATCGCCCAGACACAACATGTTGCGTGCCTACACTCTAATCCCTCAAGCATTAGTGCTTTGCAGCCGTCTGAGAGCCATGGGTACGTAGTTGGTTCAGCTCTCTCGGTCAGCTGTTGCAGAATGAAGGCCTAGTGACTGATGACTGATGGCCATCACCATGATGCTCATGGCGATGATGATGGTTATCTTCATCACCATTATCCGAACTGGTGCAAGAACAGCAGAAGAGGGCAATGTTAGAATAGTAGAGCTGATAGAGCATGATAGGACAAAGTCGACCAGATAGTGCGGATAGGCAGCGGCAAAATCGTTTATGGGCTTCCAGAGGATGGAATTGTGGGCGCCGCAGGAGAGGTTAGATTCGGGCTTGCGGGCACATCCAACGCACCCGAAGCCCAAGCCGAACTGCTTGCCCGCACACAGTCGGCAAACCGCAAACCGAAACCCCGGCTACTTGGAAGGCCTTGCGAGATTCCTGTGGCTGGGTGCTTGCTACACCTGATACCTGTAGCCCAGTAGCCCAACAACCCCTACCCTGCTTAGGAATTATATACAGCAACCATAATCAAGAGCCCCAGAAAGGTCGGTTTCCTGGTTAGAGATACGAGCAGAGCAGGTCCTGGGGGGGCAGTGCTTCCGGAGGTCGTGCAAGACGTGGCGCAGCCTGAGCAAGTCCCCGCCACCTAACGCGACCTGAACCTGGGTTCCTGTTAAGGAAAACCCAGCTAAACTGCCAGAATTGGGACCCAAAGTGAATAGTGTATGGTCTCCTTATTATGGTAACACTAACTGAACTTCAACTCCTTAACAAGAACCCCAGGCACGGGACCGTTCAGCCTTTGAGCTTAAGGTCCAAGGCTCGGGTCGAAGGCTTCGGGGTGCCGCGCTCAGACCGAACGAACGGCACATCCGAATCACTTAAAGCACTGCCCCGGCAAAATGCCAGGTGTCAGGAAGGAGGAATCAGTGTAGGAGCTAGTCTGCCGCTGCCAAAACCCTAAGCCCCAGTGCAAAACCTCGACGTACCCGAAGACTTGACTGACCTTTGGGGTTCAGAACCGTTTTTGGGGCTTAGGGGCTTGAGGGTTGAGAGAACTGAGGATGAGAACAGTTCCGGTGCGAACCTTGGCATTTCGGGACGCTGTCCCTAAGCCCTATAGAGTTCCTAAAGCTTGAGCCTAAACCGAGCAGACCGGGACTCGGACTGCATAGGTGACAGCCGTGGCGCCAGGCGTCCAAAGCAGCGAGAATTTAGTCTCACTCTCGGCTGCCTGGAAACATGGCAGAAGCTTCTCCAAAAGGCGATTCGAGTGATTCGCCACCGGCTGCATGGAGTTGTGCTGTTTGAGATCTATATTATATAACTAGGGTCCCCGGCTCTCTCAATCTCCTGTCTAAGTTGGGGTGCAGATACTAGTGAACTCTTGGAAACCATTCCTGCGCGGTTGCAGGTGCAGGAGCAGAACGGGCCTGGAGCTAGGGGCTGGGCATCATCATCATCATCGTCATGATAATCATCTTCTTCTTGATCATCACCATCATCATCGAGTATTGCAACTACTACGGCTAACGATAACGACGAGAATAGCAAGAGGAAGATTCAGAATGAGAAGAATGACCAGAATCATGACCATCACCGTCATAGCAATAGTAGGTAATGGTAATGCCGGAAAGCACGGATTGCGTCATTGTACGGTAACCTTCCATGCCCTAAGCCTCCAAGTAAGCGCTAAGCCACTAAGCCGTCAGCGTCTAACATCTCTGTCACCCCTTGGAAACAAATCTTTAACAACGCTATACAAGACCTCAACGAACCCCTGAACCCTGAACCCTATAAACCCTAACCAAATCTCTAGGTACAAACCGATGCTCCGGTTGAAAAGCGATCGCGCAGAGCACCTCAGTGCCATTCGCCCAAGCATTTGCGATCCGGGGACCTGACTGTGACAACGCTTGTTGAGGCTTCCTTCTTGGGGTTTTAGGTTTTTGGGTCTTAGGGGTTCAGGGTTTGGGGTTTAGAGTTCACGAAAGGATGCAGGGTTGAGGGTTTAGGATGTAGGGGTTTGGGGGTTCAGGGTTTAGCGGAATGACCCACCAAAGCTCAATCGGTTCGAGCATTCAGTGCTCTTGAGTTCGGTAGTATGCAGGGCTCAAGGGCTGAGGGTGGAGGTTTCTGAATCTCCACATAGCAGTTCGCCACAACTGGGTACCCATCCCATGGTACCAAGCAGAGGTCCTTGAGGAACTAGCCGCCAATACCCCCCCAAGACCTGAACCCTTCGATACAAAAAAACATCGCATGCCCTACAACTGAAGTCCATCATCAAATCATAACCTCTTCAAACCCTAAACTGTAAACTAGAATTTCAGACTCTAAACTTTCAGCCCTAGCTCGGCCTGTTGTAGGAGACGGAGGTGAAAATCGCCTCTGGAAAAGGGACGTGGGCAACCCCACAAGATCTTATGGAAAACAGCTTCGAAGCTCGCACTCCCAGAGCCTGGGATCGTTTAGGGTTTAGGCTTCAGGGTTTAGGGTTCAGGTTTAGGGTTCAGGGTTTAGGGTTTAGGGTTTAGGGTTCAGGTTTTAGGGTTTAGGGTTCAGGGTTTAGGGTACAAACCTCTTAAATCCGGGCCATAGGTATTGGGGGCCGGGACCTGGGTCTCTTGTAGTAGAACCATAGTATCATGGTAGAACTTACACAGGGCCAAACGGGACTACACGGGGACACTACTGAGCGCTAACTCTTCAGGCCCCCCCCCCCCGTGTGCCCCTGTACTTAGATGTTAGTTCACGGCTCAGGGTTTGGAAGGGTACCGGACAAACCCCCTCGAACCTTAAACACTAAGCCCTCAAACCCCTGAACCAAACCCCTAAACGCTAAACCCTAAACCCTACGCCCCTACTAAACTCTAAGCGGACCCTGAATCCTGCCATGACATCGAGAAATAAATATCAACACGGAGGCATTATAGAGTGTAGGATGTAGGGTCTAGGGGTGCGGGCTTCTTGTTTTCAAAGGCTCTTTTCCTCCTTGCTGCAGTTGGAATACCGCTACGGCGGAGCCGTGCTGAAAAGACTGTCAGTGGTAGGCTTTAGGGTTTAGGGTATACCTTGAGCTACGAAAACCTACTTTTGGTAGGGTCCTTACATGTTGTATGTTATTAGGGGAAGGCTAAGGTATGCTGTATCTACATCCAAAATATCAAAATTTTCGGGCTCCTCTATCAAACCAGGCCAATCAAGCCCGAAAATGGCTGAGCCCGAATCAAGCCCTGAAGCCCTAAATCTCTCAGCCTGGCCGGCACCACATAGATGCCGAGCCGTGGTATAAGGATCCATTAAAAGTGAACACCTCATTCGAAGAACCCCAAGAAGACCTATGAGCATGAGGGATCCTGAGAAAGCCCTGTGCGCCTCGGCACAAGTTGAACTGCGGTGGCAGCTTGTGCAGGCCTCGGACTGCTAAGGCCGGGATTCTGGGGTCGAGGCTGTTTTTGTAGGATCTGGCTGTAGGCTTTGGGCTCCGGGTGTATGTGGGTAGTTCTCTAAAGTAGGGTGCCGTTCTATATCGGGGACCCTAATTTAGAGAACTACCCATGTGGAGCGCACTGCTAGTTTGTCGTCTTCAAGGGGTTTTCGGGTACGTACTGTTAGGATGCCAGAAAACTTTGAGGGTGTTCGAGTCATAGTAGGTGGGAAGGTACTGCGGATTCAGGGCTCCGGGTCTTCTGAGTTCAGGATGCAGCCGATTCATTTCTACGCTTGGCAGACCCCACCTCGCTAAACATGCGAGCCCTTTAGAGCAAACTTTACAAGACCGAAACACCCTGACTCCAAAGCCCTATATGCCCCGGATGTAAAATCCCTAAACCCCAACCCTAAACCGCAAACCCGCCCTGAACCCCAAACCCTAACCCCCAAACCCAAACCCTACATGCAAGCAAAACCACCTCTCCCCCCAAAAAAAGGATCAGGTCGCAACCTCGCGGGAATTACCCGCATGGAGCCTCCCGAGACGCGCCTCGACGTGGCGTTGGATTGGGGTTCTTTGGGTTGTGGGCTATTGGGGTTTCGGGTCCAGAGGTGTTTGGGGTTGAGGGTAATTAAGGGTTTCTGTGTTCTGTGTGGAGGGGGGGGGATTGTGCACGGGGGATGCTGGGCTTTCTAAGCGTTGTCCACGGGGGTTTGGGGGTTTATCTTTTGTTGTTCTGAACGCGGTTTGCCAGGGTTGCATAGTTGGCTTGGGCCCCAGGGGGCCGTTATGGCGTTCCATCAAGAATTTATGGATTCGCCAGGATTCTACACAGGCCCCATGGGGGGATAGGTCTAAGATGATATGGCTGTACGAGGGTTCCGCCATACGGGGTGTAAGGTTTGTAGGAGGGTTCTACGAGGCTTAAGGGCCGACGTATTCCCGGAGGTTTAGGGGGATCCAAGCTGTAAGTGAAGCTGGGGCGGGCATGCTTTGGCTACAGTGCTTCAATGGTGGAATCGGCTTCTAGACGACCGGACTTCTGCAGGTGCCGTCCCGTTCAAGAAGTGGTTTCGTAAACTCTCTAAGCTGCAACCACAACTTTGGAATAGAAATCTCTCTAGACATCAACATCCTCAACCCTAGGAGGCCACAGGCCCTGAAACCGCTCAGCGATTGATGCGCGGATGTAGTGGTATAAACACCTAAAATCCCCGAAACCCTAAACCCTCAAACCTCTAAACCCAAAACCCTAACCGCTAAACCCCACACCCTTAAACCCTTAAAGCCTAAACCCCACACCCCTAAACCCTTAAACCCTAAACCCCACTAAACCCGTAAACCCTTAAACCCTAAACCCCCCTAAACCCTCTGAACCCTTAAACCCTAAACCCTTAAACCCTAAACCCCCACACCCCTAAACCCTTAAACCCTCAACCCCACAACCTAAACCCTATCATCAAACCATCGAACCCAGGCTACGAGTGCCGGGCCCACATGGCGAGGGCGCCCTTTTCTCGAATGCCGGGGCCTGGGGGGTCGGAGGGAAAACCCAGCAGGGTTCAGGGTTTTAGGGTGTGGGATTCAGGGTTTATAGGGTTCAGGGTTAAGGGTGTGCGGTTCAGGGTTTATAGGGTTCAGGGTCTTAGGGTGTGCGGTTCAGGGTTTATAGGGTTCAGGGTTAAGGGTGTGCGGTTCAGGGTTTATAGGGTTCAGGGTTTATGGGGTTCAGGGTTTAGGGCTTAGGTTACCTTTTAGGGTTGGATATTTCTGCTTCTTCTTCCGCGGGGTCTCCTCTCTCGTGTGTTGAAAGCAGGGTATTATATGAGCGAGCTTCTCTGGCGCTTTGTACAAGGAGAGCTTGCTCTGGATGAGGGTGCCGTTACTCCACCGAACCTGCGGATGCAAACTTTTGGATGTTTATAAGCTTCAAGGAGGCGATTTCTGCTGCTGTTGACGGGCGAGGTTGCTGTTTCCAAGAAACGCCATTCTAAACCGCTTGAGACGGACCCTGCTTCCGAAGTCCAGCAACAGTGCTCTTGCTGTAAAAGATCTTACATGCACGACAGTATTCTTGTGCGAATGGCGTATGTAGCATGTGCACCGAGAACTTCATTTTCGCTTGAACGTGGCTCCCCCGAGGCCAGTGCTACATTTAGCGAGCCGCTTGGCACCAGCGCGGCATGCGTCGGCAACAGGAAAGAGCCTCACAGCCGGGGCGGACCGTGCTACAGGGGAGTGACCCTGTGTCTCCGCACTGATGGATCGAACTTGCTGAGCCTGACTGTTCTCACTATATGAACTTGCGCTCGAAACGCGCAGATGAGGTGACGGACTGCAGTGACCATGCTGCTTTCTGATGTCTTCATATCCGGTTAGCGTGAAGGTCAGACATTTCGCTTTTCACAAGCTCAAGTTTGTTGGAGACCCTTAAGTGCCGAACTCGGTGTTCCAGCCGTCTCAGTGAACTAATACTCTGCATCAAACCGCTAAACAACAACCTGCTGAACGCCACTGCAGAATGCAAGGAAAGCAATCCCATGCCAATGTCAGACCATTTCAGCCAAAACCCAACCCCGCTTCTAAGCACCGCAGCGTCATGCTCACTTCATGCTGGATCTGAAGAGCTGTGGCTATCCCAATACAGAAGCCCTCATGTTGCAGAATGGAGCCCAAACCCTAAACCCGAAACGTTTGATGCATCCCAATCCCTAAATCTTATGAAGCTCTAAATCTTATGAAGCCCTAAGACTAAGACCCTAAGCCCTCCCCACCTGACGGTGAAGCCAGGGGAACTTGCGGCGTAGCCTCAGGGTCACTCGAAGGTTCAGAGCTCGAGGGCAAACAGTTTAGGATAGGATCTGGGGGCTGTGGGTTTAGGCTTTATCTTTGTTTCGGATAAAACTACGTGTTAAACCCACAGCCCCCTATATCATTTTGCTGATATGCCCTGCTTTGGGTTTGGGGCCGGGTTCTTCGCAGTTTAGCCGAGTTTCCGGCCAAAGGATACACGACCCCAAGACTCCTTCAAGGAGTCCTTCCGTCGGTCATAGAGGAAGACTCTGAGGCTTGAGGCAGGATATTTCTTTTTCAGGGGTTTTGGGTTTCAGGGCTTTAGGGCTTTAGGGTTAGACCCGCTACCTTTGTATCTAGTTGGGGCCCGACGCATCTTGCTCGAAGCTTGAAGTAGGCTTCTTGGCATTGACGTTACGGTCCCAAACCCACCGAAACAGCAACATGAATGTCAAGGTGGAGCACGGATTGACGAACTCTATTCCATTAATGATAATTATAATGTGGATCCTAATGGATCCCATGATCGGTGCCTTCCATCAAGCAAAGGGGTGCATAAATCCGGGATCCACATCAATCACTTCTGATCCTAATCGAACTCTTTCACTGAGGTCCCTTCACAAGCAGCTTGCGTGATGATGGACCTCTGCCGGGGTTAAGTTTAAGTCTTACGGAAAAGAGGTTGCAAAATGCCGGAACTCTCGCTGTTTGTTGCCCTTCTTTAGGGCTTTCTTCTGAGTGTTATAAGTTCTCATACCGACGGATACGATACCTGGGGGTTTATGATGGGTTTCTATGGGCTACGTGTCGAGGAAGAGTGAGTTCTTGACATGCTGCGGCGAAGCGAGTCCTGCTTCGCTCTATAGGTCAGGTAGAAAAGGTTTAGAGGTTTTAGACCTTGCGGTTTAGGGCCCCGCAATTACAGCTCCATTGTTTGACTCGCACACTCTCTGCTGACGTTTGGCCAGTTTCTCCGCATATATCATATATGCGACCACTTCTTGAAAAGCTGCCGGCGACCCCGGTGCCCTGTAACGCCTGACCCTGAGGATTTTACATCTTGGAGTTGCCTATCTATGGTCTTACAAAGCCCCAAAGAGCCAAGCCAAAGATCTTGGAAGTTCACAAGGTATGGGGCCCAAGGATCTCTTTGGACAAGGTACATGGTACAGTTGAACCTCTGTGCTGCTTTCGTGGTGCTGCGTCTGTCATACAGTCGACGGTCAGAAGAAACCCCAAACCCTGAAACAAGCTTTTCGGCCCGTCTTGCAAGACGAAGTCCCGGCACCTGCTGCCATAGGCAGGGGAAAGCAACCTTAGCTAAGCAGAGCAAAAACGCTCGCAGCCAAATCTTGCCAGACTTGGGAATATGGGTTGCGGGTTCGAGCTCTGGGATTTAGGGGCTGCCGAATGTTTGTAACTTTTCTACATACTTTCAGACCGGGCCTGAGAATTGAAGTAGACACATTCCAGTGGCAGGGCCTACCTTGAGCGACGTACCAACACCTACTTCTGTGAAGGGTTCCGAAAATTTTTTCATTCGGTAAAAAATAAGAACCTGAACTACTATAAAAGAAGTCGGTTATGGCAGTTCAAGGTATGTACAAGCCTGTAAGCACTGCTGGGAGGAGTATGCTTAAAGTTCGCATGGAAGCACGGAGCAGCTAAGAAATCGGGTGCTGAAGTCCTTTGAAGCAGGCATCGCAACCCACCTGTCCGGAGATTCGGTATTGGGCACCTCTGAAAACGACAGCCCTAAACCCTGTATTTCCACCCATCCCAAACGCAGAACATACCATAACACCCCAAACTGAACATCATGTCTGTTCTTTGTTGGGCACCCTAGAAGAAACTCATTACCACCCTCATCCTGTATTAAGACCAAGCCTCTGCAAGACGCAGAAAATCCCGAAGAACACCTTACAAAATCCGGATTAGACATCCCCTGAGGATGTGACCCAGGGAAGTCGGCGGCATGGGACACCTCCTGTGCTCAGGTGCGGAATTTTGGGGACACCGCATACCGGAATTCGGGGCATGCCTAAACCCTAAACCCCTAACCATAAGCCGATAAACCCCTGAAGCCTAAATCCCTAAACCGCAAGACCATAAACCCGTAAACCATAAACTTCATAAACCCCTAACCGTGAAGAGGGCGCGGCCTGGGCCATCGAGACCGATGGCGACAACCTGACGGATCTTGTGAAATCTTCGGGTTTAAGAGGGTTTATGGTTTTGGGATGTAGGGCTTAAAATCCAAAGTTCTGGGTCCTGGGAATTCGGGTTTAGAGTCTAGAGTTGTAGGGTTTAGGGCTTTGGGGTTTCAAGGTGAAACTTGGTTTGTGATATCGGGCTTAGCGCTCTCTTGCGGAGAAATTTATAAAGGCACTGAGGGTTTAGCGTCTACTGTCTTCTGGTTGGCCGGTTCCTGCCGTAATTATTCGACCTACCTACTACAGGTCCCTCAGACCCTAAACTACTCAAACACGACGCCCAAGCTCTGACAAACCCCCCAACCTGGGCAGAACTCACAGACCTACCGCACAACCCAAAACAAGTCATAAGGCTGACAGCACAACACAAAGGGAGGAGGGAGGCTCGTCGCCCCTGCAACCCGAAACCCTACAAAACGGCAGGTTATGATCCCTTGATTCTGGGTCATAGCACCAACAAAGGAAGTTTTTGGATCCCAAGGTGAGCCCTAAGCCCTTAACCCCAAGCCCGTGGGCGAGCCAATCGATGGCAGCGCCCCCCGGCCTGGGCGTTAGCATCGCCTGAGGCAGCAGCTGGGCTTGTAGTATCGGGGCCTTAACAACTTGAAGAAGGCCTTGGGGACATATTTTATACGATAGGTATATTAGATGATTAGATATAATACTGAGGAGCCCAAAGGCACAACATTGGCGTTTATTCAGGCTCCATAGTAGTATGACGCCCGGCATGCCATGCGAAGTCCTGGTAGGGGATTGGGGAGGGAGAAAGCGGTTGAAGCTTGGTGACACCTTGATTTGCAGCTACAGTCCAATTAACTAGATAGGGTTTGCGGGTATACTATACTATACTTATAGTAAGGGAACCCCCAAAATAGTATTGGTAACTATGTAAGCCCCTGCATTAGTCTTCGTATATTCCCTAGCATGCTTGTGCTGGCGGGCTGACATCCTGAACAAAGGCAGGAAGGACCCAGTGCTCTTCCGCCAATATATATCCATCTATCTATCTATCTATCTATCTATCTATCTATCTATATATATATAGTATATATACTGCAACTTTATTCTACACAACTTATGTTAAAACTTAGATATTGCTATATATTGTTTGTCAAAGATCATAGGGTTTCGGGCTACAGAGGTTCATTCCCCTTTGAATCTCAAAACAACTTTGGAATCTGGACCTTGCATTAGGATGTTGCGATGCATACGCTCTTGCATCCCACATAGCAACAAGGCTTTCATCCCGACGTGAACCCCTCAACCCTAAACCGCTAAACCCCAAACCCCCAAACGCCACACAGTTGTCTAAATGGAGAGCGGCGATAGTCCGATAAGAACCTGCAAGGCAAACAGGCCTCAAAGCATCATAACCTGCACATCGATGAAGTCTCTGCGTGCGTACACTCTTGGGTCCTTCATAATTCGGCGATGGTTTTGGGGTATACTGTAGCATGCTTATTATGATGAGGAGCCCAAAGGACTCATATTCGCAAATATTCAATCGCTTCTATTACACCAGACGATCCCGAAGCCTCTGTCGCCTGACCCTAGACCCTAAACCCTAAGCCCTAAACGTGAGGGTTGCTTTCATTTTTGAAAGCCCCGTTCCGTCTGCAGTTCCATGGGGAGGGCTTGACATGAGGGTCTAAGATTTAGGGTTTAGAGATTTAGGGCTTACGGTTATTACGGTTTAGGATTTAAATCCTTACACCCGAAACCCCTACTCGCTGCTGAATCTTGACTGCAAAACGGCCTGCCGGCCGTCCTGTCGCGGAGAGGCGAGGAGACCTGGGCTGCGGGGCTCAGGGCTAAGACAGGGGCCCTAATAATTAGAATAGGGTTTTGGGGCCCATTATACCACACTTACAATAGGGAACCCCCCCAAAATGGTATTGGTAAATATTTTGGTCTCAACATTGAAGACGTCGGACGGTTTGGAGGCTCCCGAGGGTTCATGCTTCTGACGTTTAGGGGTAGGGCTTTTGTCAAAATTCGGCTTGTGGGCATAGTATTGAGTTTTTCGGGATATTGGATGCAGGGTTCAGGGTCTTGCATTCAGGGTGTGTCTATCCGAAGTCTCAGAACTCGAGCCATGCGCGTTAGGGGCTCAGGACTTCTGGTTGGGGCGGCTTGGGGTCCAGGGCTTATCATACCCCGAAGCCCTGCTATATACCTCTCCTGACCCCAAACCCTAAACCCTAGACCCAGACCCTAAACCCTAAGCCCTAAACTCGACTCCTGGCTGAGTGCTCAGCCGGCCGGACTTCGCGTCGAGACCCCGCACCTCGGAAATCAGTGGTTGAGGGCTCCAAGGATTTAGGGTTTAGGGTTAAGGGTTTAGGGCCTAGGATTTAGGAAGGCTCCAAGGATTTAGGAGCTTATGAGGTCTTGGGTTATGGGCTTCGAGCTAAGGTTTAGGAATTTAGGGTGTCGGGTTTAGAATTGTTTGGAGGCTAAGGTCTAGGAATTTAGGGTGTAGGGCTTACAGCGCCATAGGTGTTAATAGTTTTAAAAATACTAAACCCTACACCCCTGCTTCTCTGTAATTAATTCTGTAGGGTGTTAGGCTGTTTACACGGGTTTCTCCAAAAGGTTCGGATTGGCTTCGAACTTCTTTTCGGCTTTGACCAGTCTCATGGCCATTTACAAGGTCTCCGGCATGGGTTTAGGGTTTAGGGCTTCAGGGTGGGCAGGGATTTTGAATGTTGTACGGGGTCTGGAATGTTTGATATCAGGTTAAGGTAGCGCAAAGCTTCGCAGGGTCTGTTTTGACGTCTTCAGGTGGTTGTTAGGGGTGTAGGGTTGCGGTGTGGCACTGGGTTGATAGAGGGCTGAGGGCTTTGCCTTCGCGATCCGGGAGTGGCTTCTTCAAAAGGTTCAGAATCTTCCGATCTTCCCCATCAAAGGCATTCAGACGAAGATGCGACGCTGAAGAGAACCTGCTGAGGCCTGTACGGTGATAAGGGCGCCATAGTACATTCCACGAATTCCCGAATCGGAGGCTCGTCGATCTGATACAACCCTGCACCAAAATCCTGAAACTCCACAGCCCTAAACACCCGCAGCCGTACCGAGTTTTGAGTTTAGGGCCCTGAAACCCCAGAATCCAGAACCTCCCAGTTTACTAGGCCTCAAAAGCCCCGGAAAACACCCCGTTTAGGGCCCTGAAACCCCAGAACCTTTCAGCTTACTTGGCCTCAAAACACCGGAAAACCCCCCAAAAAAGTGGAACTCTGGGAGCAGTTGCGCGAGCTTCGGAGTGGCTACCACAAGCGCCTCCGCCAGGACCTTCTGGCGCTGGGGGTGTCTGGCTCTTTGGTGGTTTAGGGTTTAGGGCTTTAGGGTTTAGGGTTTTAGGGTTTAGGGTGGGGCTTCGATAAGACGGCTCTTTCACGTCGGGGGTGGGGTATGTAGGCTTCAAGGGCGAAGAAAGCTCCCCATCGCCAAAACACCTCATGTTAAAACAGCGGACGCCAACAGCGAGGTTATATGGGTAGTTCTCTACAGTAGGTTCGCTGTTTAGGTGCCCAATATAGTACGGCACCCTTATACAAAGGACCCTAAAAGGGATGATTTAGACAACTACCCATATGGGTTTCTGAACCTTTCCAAGGCCACCTGGTTGCAACAGCGCCCGCTCTACCAGTTCAGGCTTTCCGGTTGTGGTAAACCCAGACTTTCAACGGTATAGGATTTAGGGCTTAGGGCTTAAGGTTTAGAGTTTAGGCTTAAGGTTTAGTAGGGTTTCAGGGCTGAGGGTTTACCCCAAGATCCTCCCCTAAGGCCCCGACGGAAAACTCCGCGCCCGTCTCGACGCAGAACTCTAAAGCAAAGCACAGTTCTCGAGGTTCCAAGTATCCTAGTGTACCCGCTTGAAGAGGCTGGGTGTATGAATCAGGGATCTACAGTCTACTTAGGGAGTCCTCCAAAAGTCAATCTTTTGCACGACCGAACCAACTCACAACTCTGCAGCCTAAACGTGTTACACCCCCCCCCCGGAAATGCTGAATCTGACAGCATGCCTGCGCTCTCTGCAGTGCTGGTGAAGGGGGCGGTGGGCCTGTTCATGCTTCATGTGCTTCTATCAGAGCTCGTCTTGGTCGCGTTCTTAAAAAGCGACAATACGGTTGATGATATAAATTCTGCATTACTCATAATAAGGAACATACCATAATTCCCATAGTTTATTTAGGATCCTTAAGGTCATGCAGGATTTATATCATCAACAGTATGTGTGCCTACAACTCCCGGGGGTTAATAGTACAGCATGCTTATGCAGGGAGTATAGACGGGGGATGACTGGCACGACAGGTTCAGACCTCCCTGGGATGCGATTTGGGCTCGGCTTTAGGGTTTAGGGTGATGTATTTAGGGTTTGGGGTTTAGGGTTTAGGGTGATTTAGTGACTAGATGTGTTTAGCGTTTGGGGTACTAGGATGTACATCTTACATGGACTCGGTTTGGGGTACGTCTGCTGCACCTGAAGCTGCTTGACCACGACATTGCGCGGCACAGGAGGCCAGGCCTTCCCCATCACCTTTGAGCATGTAGGGTTTAGGCTTTTTTTTTTTGCTCCTTTTTCCTCCTGCCAAGGGTTTAGGGTTTAGGGGTTTAGGGGTTTAGGGTTACGGTTTAGGGTTTACCTTAAACTACCCATAGTTTTAGAAGTTACCTTTTCTTAAGGGAAACCCGCAGGCACAAAGCAGGGTCCGGCAAAACGTCAGGGGTTATGCCAGAAGCTTCAGTCCCAACAAACACAAAAAAGCTGCTTGCCGACCGCAAACACTGGTCCCGAGGTCCCTCAATCTCTAGTCGTGCTGAAGTACATCGATCGCTGAAGACTGCTCGAACTGGAGGTGCTGAACCCTAAACCCTAAACCCTATAGGCCCTATTCCCCCGAAACCCCAGAATCCCCCTCTCTGCATCCAAAGCATTGCGCCGCACACGGGCTCTTAGCATCCTGCGTGGTCGTTCCTTGGCGAGGCCAACCTTGGAAAACCCTCTTGCATGCGGCGTCTAGGGTTCAGGAATTTAAGGTGTATAGGGTTTGAGGTTTAGGGCTAGGGTTCTAAGTTCTAAGCTTTTCGGATTTAGGGCATAAACTAAGATTCTAAGGTCTGCGGTTCAGGGTTTTCAGGTTTCAGGGATCTGAGGGTCTAGGGAACTAAGGTCTCTAGCCGGGCTCTAAGGACTTAGGGTGCGGGATGTAGGAATCGGGTTTTAGGGTTTGGGGATCTCAGAGTTGCCAAGTAGGGATCTCAAAGCCATTTGGGGTTTCGGGTGTGGGGCAGGACCTATAGGGCACTCTTGAAGGGTGATCTCTCTGGAATTGGGTAAGGCCATTTCGGGGCAGGACCTAAAGGGCATTCTTGAAGGGTGATCTCTCTGGAATGGGCGGGCTCAGATTTTCTGTGCGTATCAGAGCTCGAAACGCCAAGCGACCCCCTAAACCATCCTGAACGCCACTCCCGGAGAACACAATACCCCTTAATTAAGGAATATAATTACCTGAAATTCATAGGGGCCTTATTATTATTATGATGATTTAAGGTATATTTCTTCATTAAGGGGTATTGGGTTCTCTGGGCTAAGCTACCCTCAACCTCCCCAAGCAGCCCCTGTGAACAGTGACAACATTCGATGTTCTTCGTGTTCCTGACCTTCTATGTCCTGGCCCAGCTTTTGAAGCTGGGGGTTGGAGACAGAGAGCAGAAGCTGACCAGAGATAACAGCATCATGCGGTCTACTAGTAAGGGCTCGGTTTAGGGCTTGGGGCCTGGGTTGAAGGGTTTAGGGTTTATGGTTCGGGGCGAATTTGAGCCCAGCGGCGGAGGTGACACTCGCCCAAGGCGCGGATCCTGCCAACAGCTTGCAGCAGGCCGGCTTGTGTGACTGGAAGAGTCAAGGCACACCATAGAGTTTAGGGTTTAGGGTTTAGGGCCAAACCAGAAACGGAGGGGCCGGCTTGTTCAGTGGTTGCACCGAGCAGCTGGTGTCTGTCGGCTGCTTTTACGTAAGGGTTTCGCGCACCTGCCGTAACGCCTGTGAGTAAGACCGTGGTCGGGTGAGGGATCTTGGATCATCCAGTTGCTGCAGATCAGAGAGAGCTGAAGGAAACCCCAGACTGTTCACCCCTACTATAGGGGTCTTACTACTTGAACTAGGGTTTCGGGGTATTTTAATGATGCTCTTGGTAATTAGTTCGGCCCCCTGTATTACACACAGTCCAAACCCTTAACCCTTTGCTCGAACTTCTTCGACAACTCCTCGCAATACCCGGAACCCTCCCCCCTCGTACACACACCCACACACCAGTCAGTCCTCAAATCCCGAAGCCAGCCCAGAAACCCTCAAGCCGCAACGACCTAAACTCCACAAGCTAAGCAGTCTTCGTGACTTGGGTGTGCCTCCATTCCGGCTTTTACCCGGAGAGAGGCTGGTCCTCCTTAGCAAGAAAAGCTGAGGGCTGAGGTTCTTTGCAGTTTAACTCGTTAACCATCACATAGTACGATAATGGAATAATTATAAACATAACACTATAGAAAAAACCATGATGAACAATATAATAACGAAATGATGATGATGATGCTGCTGCTGCTGATGATGATGATGATGATGAATGAAATAGTAATAATAATTATAGTAATAATAATAGTAATAAAAATAGTAACAATAATAGTAATAATAATAGTAATACTAATAATAATAATAATAAGAAGAAGAACAACAATAGAGGCAGCAGTGGCAGTAGTAGCAGTAGCAGTAGCAGCAGTGGCAGTAGCAGCAGCAGCAGTAGCAGCAGCAGCAGCAGCAGCAGGAGGAGGAGGAGGAGGAGGTAATGTCCAACTGAACGTACATCCAAAACGGTAAACACCCACCAAACGCTGATATCGTTTGAACAGCCGGGTGCCCGGCGGAGGAGCGGTCTGGACCTGAAGTAGGCCACCAGCGCAGATTTTCAATTCGACCGGCACCAACATCTGTCCAATCTATAAGAGCCTTACTGAAAAATATGGCATTGGGGTATACTGTGGTATATGTATTTCGTCAGTTCAACGCACTCCAAACAAGTACGTTCACTTTGCCAACTCCGTGCACTTCACTGTAAGCACCGCATGAACAATGGGGCAGCAGTAAAGAAACAAAGTCCCACTCTCATTGCACAAGTACATCACCCCTCAAACGGCACCCGAACTCGTTCAAGGCGCCTCACAACCTGTAAAGCAGGCCCTAAACCCCCCAAGCCCTAAACCCTAAGCGCTTTGACCGGGGCCTTCTGCGTTGAGGCGGCTCCCCTTTTGGACGCATCCAGGGAGGACCAAAAAGGACCAGACACTCCCAAACCCCAAACCCTCTGAACTCCAAACCCCCCCGAAACTAAAACCTGAAACCCTAAACCCCAAATCTTAGATCTCAAATCCGAATAATCAAAAACTCGAGCCCTACACACCTCGGCTCGTCGAGCACTCCGTGGTGAGGAGTCACCTGGACGGTTTCGGGTTTACGGTAATGTCGGGTTTGTGCGGGGCAGTTGGATACCATCCAAGCCGGGTGCTACCCCGGGCTCGCACCGGAGGGGGGGGGGGGTACTACTGGTAGTTGGATGCCCTCCAAGTTCCGGTCGTTCATTGTCAAAAGCCAAGCACTGCAGGCCGCTGGGTACTTGGATGCCCTGCAAGCCCTGGTTGATGGGTTGATGACATAGCCAAACGTCAAAGTCTCGAGACTGCTGTGTAGTTGGATGCCATTGAAGTAAGGGCCAAACGTCAAACTCTGACGGCTGGCTAGTTCGGGGCCCTGGCTGAGCTTGCGGTTGGGTTTCCAGGTCAATGACAGCATTTCGTTCAGGGCAGCGACATCACACACTTAAACCCCTAAACCCTAAACTCTAAACCCCTAAACCCTAAACCCGAAACCCAAAACCCTAAACCCTAGGCCTCGGGGCGTTGTGCCGCTGCGGGCCAAAAGCATCCGCAGCTCTGCGATCTGCGCCTTGCCGGCTTAGGGCGTTGAGGGTTTGGGGTTCAGGGTTTTAGGGTTTTGGGGATTTTGGGTTCAGGGCTTGAGGGTTTTCGGGTGTTAATGCTTTCGGGCTTTAGGCTTTTAGGGTGTTAATGCTTTTGGGCTTTTGGGCTTTAGGGTTTGGGGCTTTTGGGGTTTCAGGCTTGCGGTTTCGGATTATAGGGTTTAGGGCTTTTGGGTTTTAGGGGTTTAAGGTTTGAGGGTTCACAGGGTTCAAGGTATAGGATTTAAGGCCTTAGGGTTTCGGGCTTCAGGGTTTAGGGCTTTGAGATTTAGGAAGCCTTCTTTGCAAGCGCAGGGGTGCAACTCTACTCTGGTAGTGCCTACATGATTGTATACTAGGAGAAAGCAGGCTTCACGTGACTTCTTTGTCGCGGCTTGATCAAGCGGTATCCTGTATGATCTTTAGTATTTCGCCGTTGGGGGGGGGCCTTGATGCTTAGAATATTGCTTTATACCGGTTTCCTGGGTGTTTCTTTGGTTTTGGTGTATGGGGCCTGATATTAGAACAGCTCAGTGGTACCTATACAGCCTTATGAACACTTTTTCGAACACCCCAAGCAGGCCTCTAAACCCTAAACCCTGAACCCCCAAACTGAAAACCGTGAAGGCCACTAAGCCCTCGAGGATGCGGCTTCTTGCTTAGCCGTCTTTGTCTCGAGCTCGGCAATGCGAGCCGCCTCCACAAGATGTGGCATCCCTTGCTAGGGTTTAGGGCGGTTTAGGGTTCAGAGGGCTTGGTAGAGCTTTTCAGGGTTTCGTAAGCTTTCTCAGTGCGGGGTTTAGGCTTTAGGGACTTTAGGGCTTCAGGGTTTCGAGAGTTTGGATTTTATGTGCGGTTTCGTATTTACTTCTAACTTACTTAGGCTTCTTGGTCTAGGGCTTCAGTGTTCTAAGCGGTAGGATTCAAGGCTGAGGAAACAGTCCGAAAAGAGATTCTCTTCCTTGATGGCTTCTACTACATAGTGCTCGAGTACTGTAGTTCCAAAAATTCGCGCTACGCGATGCTCCATGCTGAACCCTAAACATCTGGAATTCCAGAGTTTGCTTGGGGAATTGGGGTTTGGAGTGTGTCTGTTGGTGTTCAGCGTTTCGTGCTGGGCTGGGGCAATTAAATCATGCTGAAGGCCAACGATGTCTGACGCCGATATGGTCTTAAGAGCGTTGAGAATTAAGCGAGACCGGGCAACGCCGACACCGGAAGGCTATATGTGACCCAAGAAACCTACATGTGATCTTCTGTATGTCCTAGACCCAGAAAATGCCAAGAATTCCTTTTTCGGTGCCTTTCTCTGCACTCACCCACTGGATATGAAGGGAACGCCGGTAAGGAGTTCGCTCGGCCACTGCAGTAGCAGTACCACTGATCACGACCAGAGCCACACCGCCACCATTCCGTTTACTACACCACAGAGTTACCACAGCGCTTTCTGCCATTGACGTTTTCAGTTCCTTGGGAGACGAAGAGCCCAGAGAAGAAAGCCCGCATCAACATCTTGCAAGGATTTAGGGTCCGGAATTCCGGGCTTAGGTTTGAAGCAAGAATAAGCAGGGACTTTTGGTGTATGTCTGCAAGACCTGTATATGGGGCTCTAGTAAAATTGATTTGCGAAGGAAGTAGTGAGGCTCTACAGGGACAGTCTTAACTTTGGTACCCCCGTTTCACCATCTGTCCTTCATGTTCACTCATACTTATACAGTAGGGACTCGGGACAAGAATCACGCATTGCTCCCCAAAATAGCCCTTCGCCCTTAGGCCCGAACCTTGAAAGACAAGTGCAAGGTTCGCTCTCAGCCCTTTCCCAAACATGAAAGCCACGACTGTGAACTCGGAATCATGAACCGCATTCTGGGTTTTGGGGTTTAAGCTCTTGGGGTGTAGGTTTATTTAAATTGAGAAGGGTGCGGGTCCTGGGCTTTGGCCAGGTTTTGGGCGGGTTCCTGTCTTTTTTGCATTTGTTGCTTTCGTTTTGCAAATTCGGCTTCCTGACGTGCTTCTGGGAAGCCCGCAATGGGCAACAAGTGCACAAGCCTATGTTATGAAGCTTTTGGCTTGCATTTTTGCAATCTTATTGGTAAATTTCTATATAAACATCCTGACTGTTTGGAAATTTTGGTGGTCCTACGGGAGGCACCAAAATGGTCCAAACTCAGGAAAATCAGCCAGTTGGGAGTTCCCCAAATCCGCAAAAATAGGCAAAACAAGCACTGACCGTTGCAATTTTCAAAGTATTTGGGGGGAGCCCAAAATGGTGAAATAAATATGAAAACCCCAAACCCATGTGGCTCCCCGAATCCGCAGAATAGGCCGACAAGCGTCTATTTCTGCGATTTGGGTGATCCTTGCGGAAACCCAAAATGGTCCAATCTTATAAAAACTGGCTATGTGCAATTTTGGTAAATTCAGGATTCTGTGTGATTTGGCAATTTTGGCTTTCAAACTTCACCTGGATGATTTGCATGTTTTTGTGCTGCCCACCCTTTTTTGTAATGTTCGTTTCTGTGTTTCTTCTCTGCAAGTCAACTATTGAAGGCAAAGCAACGATACAAACAACAATACGGCCAGGAACGTGAGAACATGCGATTTCTATTCATCCAGGGCTTGAGGGTTCGAAAAGCGTTGCAATCCCTGAGCCGCAACTGCTGGACACGGCAAGCCCTCACAGGAACGGAATCCATTCCCGAAAGACCCAAACAAGCCCAACAATAATTAAGCCTTGAGCCATGAACGCCACAAACCTGCGAACCCTAATACCGTAACCCTAAGCCCACCCAATATACTACCCTATCCCAAGCCCTAGACCCTGTAATCCCGAAGCTGGACCCCAGGCACAGGCTCTAGTGGCGCGCTGAAGAAGCTCCTCCAAACCATGTCAAACCCTCATAAAACCCTATAGAAACTGAAACCTCAAGCTGGCAACCTTGAATTGAACCGTGTCCATGCATCCCTGTTACGGTCCTTCTTATACGGGTGCCGTACTATACTAAGGACCTACAAATGGACCCTAATTTAGAGAACTTTTTTATACATCTCCCAATAAAGCCATCACCCTGCTCACGCCCTCAGGCCTGGGCTTCACAGAGTGCTGCATCAGCTGCTTGTCAAAGCTTGAGTTGCTTTGCCTGCTCCTCCTGCTACTGCTACTGCTACTCCTGCTGCTCTTCCTGCTACTGCTACTCCTGCTGCTCTTCCTGCTGCTGCTACTCCTGCTGCTGCTGCTGCTGCTACTACTACTACTACTACTACTACTGCCACTACTACTTCTACCTGCTACTCGTGCTGCTGCTGCTGCTGCTGCTGCTGCTGCTGCACGATAAGAATACCGAAGGCGATACCGACAACGAGGACGACTCCGACTACTGTTATTTTTCACATCACTAAAAGCAGACATGATACTGAAAATAACAATGATAATGATGATGACTACGAAAAACATAGTCGGTACTTGCCATAATAACAAGGTCATCCATATCATCACCACAATCACGTATCAAAGCCTATGCTTCAAACCATCAGCTTTGAAGCATAGCTAATAACGTATCGCCCAAAGGCCCACGCAAACCAACGTCCGAAAGAACCCAAACCCGAGTTCGCCACCCACCACCCTAAACCCGAAACATCCCAAAGCCAAGGCCAAAACACCTATTCGGTAAAATTCTTAGAGTCTTAGAGAGGCCGTACACAACACCCCAGAACTAAGCCTGCAACGAACCCGTAGAAAGCAACAAGCAAACAGCCTTGCCTTAAGCCCCCTCCCCCCAAAAAGTCCTCCCAAAGCACCTAAAAACCCCCAAATCCTTAAAACCACCTAAACCCCCTCCGCAACCCTCATCCCACTGCCTTGAGCTCGCCCAACTCAGACTCGGGTTCGGGCTCCGGGCCCTGAAAGCGAGTGAAAAGGCTTGAGGCTTGAGGGAGGGTTCAGGGTCCAAGGGGGTTTTGCAGGCTAAGGTTCAGGGTTTAGGGAGGTGAGAAGGGCTGAGGCTTGAGGGAGGGTTTAGGGTTCAGGGCCACAGAGGAGAAGGAGGAGGACGTGCACCGCTCGTCGATCACATGCAATTCTTTCTTCGCCTCGTCCTTGAATCTCGGCCGTAGCTCGGAGTAGTTGGCGAGGGCACGGGCTAAAGTTCCGTGGTCGTTGCTCCCGGCGAATGGGTGACAAGAACCTCGACACAGATCTTATTTTTGTTGTAAAGTGCAGTGGCCTTTCTCCAAGGCCACACATGTCGCAGGGTGTAGGGTTTAGGATGGATGGCTGTAGGTTGCTTTTGAGATGTCAGCGCTCGGAGTCTACATTGCAAGGCCAAGAGGCTCTGGCCTCATTTTTTCCATCAGGGTCTAGGGTCTAGGGTTCCCCGGCATCCCGTTTGTCAATAAGTTTCCGCCTAGGGTTTGGGAGTTCGGGTTTTGTTTGAGGGTGCCTCTGTCTTCCCTGCTATGCAGCATGTGTTTTTTTTTATCAGGCGTCCAAAGAAAGACAAAGGACATCGAAATGCTACGGGAGAGTTTGCTGTAGGATCTACAGTTTGATATGTTTTGATGCTCCGGATATCCAAGTGTAAGCTGTAGCAACTATCGTGGATGAAGGATGCAGGACTTCAGGTCATTGTAACAGGGCCAGCCGCCTGAACTTTGCACATGAGGCCCTCTTGCAGCAAGGCTGCTGAGGCTATGTAGTTAGACAGACAGTTGATACCGGGCCTGCCCTAAACCGTAAACCCTAAATTTCCAGATTTCGCAGACCCTGGAGCGATAAAGCTGTGGAAAAGCAAGGAGCAAGCACACAAGCTCTTCGATAAACCCTGCATCCGACACAAGAGAAGGCATCTACACCCCCATCTGATCTGAAACCCAGAACCCCGCAAAACCCCTAAACCACCCATGCTCAAGTATCTTCGAGCCACACATTCGATCTACCTTCCTTTAGGCGCTTGTCCCCGACCTACGGCCCTAGCAAGCCCACCCCTCAGGAAAGAGTGGTGAGGAGGCCCTGGGACCCATGGCCCTCCTCAAAAACTTACCTTTGTAAGGAAGTGTATATATAGATAGATAGATAGATAGATAGATAGATAGATAGATAGATAGATAGATATATAGATATAGATATAGATATAGGTATAGGTATAGGTATAGATATAGAAATAGATATAGATATATAGGAACCACAAGACCACAATGAGGAGCCCTAAAAGGCAGGGTTTTTCGGCTGCACGTGGCCCTAGATGCTACTTTTTCGGATCACGGCACTTTCTAGCTGGGGATTTGGAAAGGGTAACTATACTAATCACTGCTATTAGCCCCAAGTAGGCTACTTATAACTGCAAGTACCTGCTAAGTCCCATGACCCTTCAAGCAAGAGTGATCCGACAGGGAGTTCATGAATAGCCCCCACCCCAATCTAGACCCAAGCCCGAGCCCCTCAAGCTTGCAAAAAGCCCGGGGTTCCTGATTAAGGTACATGTCGCTGGCCCAGGCATAGTTCTGCTGGGCCTCCAAGGGTAGAGGCCCCTCAACCCCCAAACCCTGCAATCTAAGACATTTTCAGGTGGGTAGTTACCCTTATAGGAGCCTTATAGAAGGTCTATATACCGTATAGTAGCCTTCTAGAAGCCCTATATACCCTAAACTCCCCACCTGTAGTTCCCTTTAACTACAAGGAGTCCCAAGTCCCAAAGCCCAAACCCTGGGCTCCAGACTCCGGAGCTCTTGCAGGGTTTCGGGACGTGGGCTCGACCGATGCACGGGGTTGGGGTGAGTGTGGCGTCCAAGCATATATTCTTCGGATTGTACCCTAAACCCTACACCCTAAACTCTTATAAACCCTAAATTGGTGGATTTTGGAATGGCTTTCGAGGTGCGGGATGCTTGTTTCGGCTCGAGGGGCTTAGGATGCTAAACCCGAAGCCCTAAACCCCTAACTTCCAAACCCCTGAACCCTTTAAATCGGATGCAGCTGGAAACCCTAGAACCCTAAGCTCTAAAGACTGAAAGACCAAACCCTGAAACCCTAAACCCTCAACCAAAGGGTCTAAGTGTGGGTGCTTCTGCTCTCGGCATTTGCGGAGTTCGAAGCTAACCTTCGGAGTATTCGGATTTGGGTTTAGGTAATCGGGGTTTAGGACGTAGGGTTTCGGGTTTAGGACTTGGGGGTTAGATGTACGTTGTAGGACTTAGCGTTTCGGACTTAGGGTTTAGGGTTTAGGACTTGGTATTTAGGAATTTAGGACTTAGGGTGCAGGGTTTAGGAGGTTGGGTTTAGGCTTTCGGGTTTAGGAGTTAGGTTTTAGGGTTTAGGACGTAGAGGTTAGCCTTTGCTTTAGGGTTCAGGACTTGGGATTCATTGTTTGGGACTTCGGGTGTCCCGGAAAGGCCCTCCCGTTGCCTGTAACCCCGGATGAGGCCCGGATGACTTGGAAGAGACTCTCTTGACGGTAATGTCCAGTCAGGAACAAGGATTTAGGGTGTAGGGTTTAGGAAGTTTAGGAATAGTACTGATACTTCTTCAGGCTTCTATATTACGTCAGTTTCAGAAGGCACCTTTCGCTGTGCCTTTTAAGCCGCAGCACAACATGTGCAGCTGCACATGTTGGAGTGAGGGAACAACGGAACTGTTTGTCGTCAAGTTTATCACTTGCGACCTGGCACCGAAGTCTCATGGCGATCAGACCCAGAGTGTGATCATCAGGTTCAGGGCGGAGGCATGAGCATGCATGTGTGGCGTCTTGCATTTTGCGGTGCTGCGCACTGCAACGCGTGTTGCCGGTGATGGTGCGACTCCGAGACTTCCCGAGGTATTATTACCATCTGCATGGCCAGTATACCGCTGGAGGCAAATCGTACACGCTCCCATCTTTGTACAAGTACAGTGTTTCGGAGGGGGTGTGAAGCGGCACAGTAGCTGAACAGGGAGAAGCCCAAGCCACCGAAAAGTCATATTATTATTGTGTTATAAGGGCCTAAACACGCACCAAGTATTCCGGCCCTATATTAGGGCGACTTGCTCGAAACCATGCAACTGAGCAACGTTGCCACTTGACACTCCGTTTCTCCCGAAGCCCTTCAGACACGCGGCCTGCGCCGGTGTAAGGGGAGGCCCATATATGGCCATACCTCTACCTGAGCGCGGGCTGGGTCAGTTAGGCTTGAAGCTTCAATGTCGGGGCCTCAGTGATCAGAAAGCAGGGCTTTGGACATACTTATTCTATACCGTACTATACTGTACTTATAATAGAGGACTTAAGGGAATGCAGTTACCATTCTTCAGAACGCCATGTTAGTGACAAGAGTTTGGGTTGCGGCTTAGGGGTTGGATGGAGGTTGGATGATGCGGAGAGTGAACTCCATAATCTTAATAGGTCATGTTTCGGGTACTATATGTACACACACACACATATATATATATATATAGAGCTATAGAGTCAATATAGAGTGGTCTTAATGGTTAAAATAGAGTTTTAAGGGCTCTATGTTACGAGGGTTACGATAAGCTAACCAATGCTGTATACTGTAATAGACACAAATAAGGACCTGAACATTGAACTTTAAGCCATCTAACACCCGAACCCCAAGCCCCATACAAAGACGCTTACATTAGGCGGGCTCAACATGCAGTTTCGATGGTTCTGGGGTCCGAAAAAGAGTGGCAAGCCCTGGCTGCTCCACCAACACCTCTTGGTTTAGGGCTTAGGGCATTTGATTTAGGGTTTGCTTTGGCATTTAAGGTTTAGCGTTGCTGCGAAATCCTTCAACCTCGCGCGTGAGCCCTGAAGACAGCCCGAAACGAAGCAAAAGTCAGCTGGGTTTAGGGATTTGGGCATCTGAGGGGATTGAAAGCCAAACACATGCAACTGAGACCAATTAACCATCGCCCCGGGATGAAAGCATCCCCGAAAGCTGAAATAGAGCACTGACATCTTTCCTTCGCCGCATGGAAGGCACTTCAAACATTGCAGCTTTTCTGCCCCTGTGTTCCTTGTAACTCTGCCAATATCTCCAGGGCGGTCCAGTTTGGGCTGAAGCACCCTGTAATAATGAATGGTAGGAATATCCCTTTACTATAAACCCTCTGTCATAATGATTATGTATAGTATAATACGGCCCAAAGCCATACTCTAACTACCAGGGCTCTGTTCTATCGAGTTCTATGGTGCAATGTCGTATTAATCATTGTAGCACACTATATTGTATTATGCTGGTATATTATAGCAAACCATTATACTATAGCCAAAGGGCTCATGCTGGGACATTTCTCCGCGGCATGGCTGACCCTGGTCTCTTGAAGCAGCCTCTAGCCCGTCGAGTTCTCTGCTGATGTAGGGTTAGGGTTTAGCTTAAGGGTTTCCTTGGTGTACCGGGGAACGGTCCGAAGCTTAAGGACTCTACTTTCTTTAAAGCCCTATAAACCCTTAACCATAAGCCCTAAACCCTTGCAGCCCTTGGCCTGAAAGCTTCGGTGGCTTCTGAGCTCAACTTCTAGATCCTAGGCTGCTAAAAGCTGTGTCCGATCTCACAGCGTTTTGCATATGTCGGTTGAACTCGGGGGTGAAGTGCTCTGAGGTTTAGTAGGGTGTAGAGCCTTAGGATTCAAGGTTTAGGTCCCATGCTTCCTTTTGGGGGGTTACCTTATAGGATGCTAACTCAAAGGAGCTGATGCCTCCCTCATACTGCCAGAACTTCCGTGCTGCGATGCTCCAGATCTCTGCTCTTCGCTGCGAGCCAAAGCGGGGCGAAATAGCAAGAGAACCCAAAGTCCAGAAGAAATAGACTTTAAGCCTGAAATCATTAGGGTGTAGGGTCAAGGGTTTAGG
>CAJNJA010000003.1:35107-81931 GCA_905231915.1 Symbiodinium necroappetens | reverse complement strand
CTAGTACTAGTACCAACACTAGCATTAGTCCGAGTACCAGCACTAGCACTAGGAGTACTAGTACTAGTAGTAGCAGTAGCAGCAGCAGTAGTAGTAGTAGCAGTAGTGGAAGTAGTAGTAGCAGTAGTAGTAGTAGTAGTAGTAGTAGTACTAGTACTAGTAGCTACTACTACTACTACTACTACTACTCTTACTACTCCTACTCCTACTCCTACTCCTACTCCTACTCCTACTCCTACTACTACTACTACTACTACTACTGCTACTACTGCTACTACTGCTATTACTGCCACCACTGCTACTACTGCTTCTACTGCCACTACTACTATTGGTCTTTCTGCTACGAGTGCTACTAGCCATGGGGCCTGCGCTCCCTGGGAGGAACCGGACGAGTTTGTAGCACATCGCACGACCTGGTTTGCTAATGTTATGAAAACGTGTTGTTTGCGTTGATGTCTGCGTATGAGGTTTATCCTTTTCTGATTTGTGGACGAATTGTGTCTCAACACCTTTCCCTGCTTATGAACAGATGTTAATTGGATTGTTTAGATTAGGACTAAGTGACCTGCTTGTTGAAGCGCTGTATCTACATAAAGTTCAAGGTTCCAAGCTCCAGGTAGACCGTCATTGATCATGCACATCCAGGATAGTCGCAAGGATGGAAGGCCTACAGGGCTTTGACCACAAGAATTCCTGGGAGCCTTACCTTGAACATTCCATAGTTAGATAAAGTTCCAAGCCGAGTCGGGATTTGGCGTCTGTTTAGTATGCGACATAGCGCTGCACCATGTCTTAGAATCCAAATTAAGCCGTGCTAGATTTTGCCGGTACAACGGCGTACTACATCAGTCTACTTTGCAATTGCATTCCTTACTTGAATGCAAGCCGTTGTGACCTTCATAGACTCTCTGTCAGCCTCTGTCTCTCTATATATCTACCTATCTATAAATACCATCAATATCAATATCAATATCAATATCAATATCAATATCAATATCAATATCAATATGTATGTATGTATATATATATAAGATGCACAATATATGTACATATGTGTATATAATACACATTTTTTCCATATATCGCATCGCGAATTTCACTGTGGCTGTGCAATGTCGTCAAACCCGTCATAGCGAAATGATATTGGAGCGCTAGAATGGCTACTGAAGTGAAAACACACTGCTCACAAATTTGTGTACATACCGACAATGCACACCCTGCTAAGCATATGTTACCACACCACGAACCTCATAAAATGTGTATACATGTTAACAATTTGCAGCATTACAGTCTTGCGAATGTCGTTGCGGCGGTGAATTGTTGTGAAACCCTTCCAAGGTAAGTAAGACTGAAACGCTACAAACAAAGACTAAAGCGAAAGCACACAGACACGCACGAAGTCAAAGCATGCGCAAATCAGAACACGGCAAGGCGGCACTGCAGCATTCAAGTTGTGTAATAAGCCTTGAAATGCTTTGTATTCGTTCATTTCGCGTGGCCGGGTGTGTGCTGTGTACTTTGGGGGAACGTGTGTTTGTGCTTGTGTATTCATTTGCACCTTAGTCTATCATGAATACACATTCATTGGCCCTTTGTCAGCAAGAGCATGTAGGTATGCATACGTGTGTTGCGCAAAGTTGAGAAACACGCCCAAAAGCTGCAACAAGCGCAACCTGCAAAAGCCCCGGCCCCTTGAGCAGACCGCTCTCCAGAAGTGATAGCGGATTCATCAGTGGCGGGTAATCGGAAGAGCAAGCATAGGAGGACTGTGCATGCTCTAAGAACATGTATAGCAGCACAGCGATCACAATGGTGTGCACAACAACCTTCTTCAGCATCCGAACGCAGGTCGAAAGCTTGCAGGCTTGCAGACAGGGATCAAGAGTCAAAGTAGACTGTGGCCGACGCAAGCTTGAATCGATAAGGATAGCGGATAGTTCTTGGGACTTGTTGGGGCTGTTAGGACCACCTGCGCTAGAACAGGTCCATAAAGGTCAACCCAACCGACATCTACAACGCCAAGCAAAACCGAATTATGTTCGCCTTCAGCTGATTTGTTTCCGAACACCTATGCGAGTATAAATGCATCGACGGCCTCGGCTGAGAAGGACCTTGAAGAGATCAGTGCGGATACCTTGTAGTGCTGTCTATGTTGCATGCTGTCTTCCTGAGCCAATGCCGCCAATGCCCATGCAGAAACGCATGCAGATACCCTGTAGTGCTGTGTTTGGCGTGCTGTCTACTGAGCTGTTGCGCGTGCAGAATTGTCTGATATCTTTGGAGGAGTGAGTTATGTGTGTGGATCCGGGCACACCTTCTGCTCCAGAACCACACAATCATACACTCGTTCCGTTAAACTTGACTCGACAAAGCCCTGACGTAGTTTGTCTTTTGCGACATGACAGGCACCGCAGCCTACTTCCCGAAAAGTGCGTGTAACAATGGCGATCACGTTCTTCTGGGAGCGTGCCCGCTCCATCATCGACATCGTGGAGGCAGATTGAGCAGGTTTCCTGTGTTGGCAACCAGGTTTACAGCCGAGCCCTAAATTCTCGAAGCGCCAGGCAGACGTGGCATGGAAGGAGGCGAAGGTTGGCTATGTGGCCCAGGTTGTGGCCTGGTATCTCGTGTGCCAGAACATCAAGTTCTACCTTTGCCCCAGAAAGGAGCTCAAGAGCGATACGGAAGACGAAACCTTTGCGAAGTTCAAAAGCGAGATGGAAAGCGCGCCTTGTTGGACAATCACTCTGTGTGGGGCCCTGCTAATCATTCATATAGCAGCGAAGCTTAGACGCTCCCTGCTTCCAGCACCCCTGCTCCAGGCCAAGTGCCAGTCCATGCGTGGTGAGAGCTAAGCTTTGGGGTGGCATTGTTCTGTTTTGTAACATTTTCGTGTTGTTCGTCTTTGCAGGCCTGTCCCCTTGCAAGCATGCATCAGCTGAAAAGTTCGAAGCCCGACACCTGGTGACCCAACATCCACGAGGTCTTGGACTACATGGAGACGACTTGTTCTCCCAGCGGCCGTGCCGGCCGAGGTTTCGGCTGCGTAGTTGCTACCAACTCTTTCACAGAGACGAGGGGGCCTTTGCTGAGCCTCGGCTGGTTCTGGCAAGGGAGGTGGGTTTTCCCAGGTGCAAAGCGTTTCTTGAGGATGCGGCAGTCGTTATTGCACTGCAACGGTCTTGGTCTTGGGCTTCGAGCCGCGTTCAGTACACGCGTCGCTCTCAACGAGGAGCGCCTTCACCCGCTTCAACCAGCAAGTCCTGGAGTCTATGGCACCTCATGCCACGCCCACGTTCCGTGCCCTGGATGTTTTCGAGGCCCGGGCATGGAGCATGTTATTATAGCATGTTACTGCGCACCAAGCCTGCATGCCGGATTTGAGCTGGGGCAACACCACATCCCAACATCTGACTGTCTTGATACAAGAGAGAGTGACGAGAAGAACAAACACGAATAACGACGCAAGCAGCAGAAGAAGTGCAAATCGACAAAGAGAAGACACCAACAAGATTCGCTGCTGAGTTATTGCTGCTTTGATCAGGATTCCCTGTGGCATAGGGGCATCGCGAAATGCCGGCAAGCAATCAGCCGGAAAACTTGAAGAGACCCCTACACCCGAAATTCTTCGAGCCCATGGATGCCTACCAGAAGTTTAGATTCCCAATCGCCAGCCCTAAACCCAAAATCCCGAAGCACATGCATGTTTCGCCCAATGTCCCTGAAGGCCCCCAGCCAAACCCTAAAACACCGGGACCGAGCAGCCGAGCGAGGTCGGTGCCTCTATGCCACGAGAGACGATTGCAGGACATGGCTCCCAGGTCAGCGACACAAAGATGAGTCGACATGAGCCGTAGCTTCTATTACTTCTGGTTTCGTTTTCATGTGTTTGGTCGCTTCTCGTTATGCTCCAGCTTTGGGACTTCGTCGCTTTCTCGGTTTGGCTCTGCAAGTTGAGCTCCACCCTCCAAACTCACAAGTTGTTGCAGCGGTTGCAGGTTCTCCACCTTTGGGTTTGGACGATGATTTTTGGGGGCTGGTGCCCTGCCGAGTACCAAGCTGAACCGTGGTGGCATTCAAGACTTGCGTTTCGGGATCTGGGTGCAGCGTGTTGGACTGCAAGGGCGTCGCGGGATTCGACATACCATGCCGAAATTAGGTTGCAATAGGTCAATATTCAAAGAAGTTATAGCCTTCTCGGGTTTACTATGTTTGCTTCTACAAGAGAAGGACCATGTAGCATCGAGCATCGACTGTGACCAAGGACAGTTGGATGGTCAGCTTTCAGGGTGTTCTGTGCTGGGCTGGAAATGCTGAGCCATCCTTGTGCCCACGAATCTCCTATGGAAATGATTGGCACTGCATCAACAGCATCCCGTGTGTCATGAAACCCGTCCAAGCCATAGAGACCACGCCGACTCCCGACAAAATTCTCGTGACCTTCAAGGTGGGCATGCAAGACCAGACTGTATCTCCTGCCGGTGTGCATGTTGCTGGAAGCTTTCAGGACTGGGATCCGGCGGCAACTAAGCTGTTAGACTCAGATCAAGACGGCGTGCATGAGCTTACCCTGGCGTTGCTCCCCGGGTTTTATGAGTTCAAGTTCATCAACGGAGATTCTTGGGACAATGTGGAATACGTACCATTAGAGTGTCAGGAGGCTGGCTCTGGCCATTCGAACAGGTTTCTTTCCGTGGAAAGCGGCTCCTTCGGCACAACAGTACACGTTTGCTTCGCAGGCTGCGCACCTTGTGCACCCCAACCACAGACCACCACAATGCAGCCATCCACAGTGACAGCGACCTCCCAGATCCATGGCACGACCGTAACTTTAACAGCTACGAGTGTCAGCACCACCTCGACACAAACTATTCCGGAACATCACTTTGTCCCTGTCGATGGGGGAGTTGGCCGGGCCTGCCGCGGTAGCAGTAACACAGACAATCGAGCAGAGCACTACGCGGTGTACTCGGACGCGAACCTCTCCGATTGCAAGGCCAGGTGCGAATTAACCAGAGGTTGTGTCGGGGTGGAGTACAGCACAGACCGATGTGAGGTTTGGAATCGGAGTGGTGGAATTCAGGCGAGCATCAACTTGACCGGCTTTGTCTGTCTTGGGTACGTGATGAGGACCATGACTACCATGACTACCACTACCACGTCACTCGTGCTCCTCGAAGCGTTCGAAGAAGTTGATGGAGGGTCAGGTCGAGCTTGCAGGGGCTCCAATGCAGGGGATAACCTTGCCAGCTACTACACTGTCGTCCCCACTCCAAGCCTGATCGCTTGTCAGGAGGAATGCTTGGCTTTGGCCTTGGTTTGTGTTGGCCTCGAGTACAGCCTTGGGCGTTGTGAGCTGTGGAATCGTTCAGAGGGTATCGACACCAGCATTCCTCTCGCTGGCTTTACCTGCCTGCGTCGGCGGGAGGTCCAAAGTGCAACCCCAAGCCGTAGGCTTGCGCATGTTGCTTTCCTTGCCAGAACAAATCCTTGAGGCTTAGTTTCGGCAGTGTCTGTCGGGGGACTTGGGAAGCGATGGGTCCCAGCAGGCCATTGCAGGCACTTTTGGATGGCAAACGTGAACTTGAGCAGTCGCTTGTGTACAGAGCGCGAACCTGCAGATGTGCTTTTCGCGTGAATCACATCTACTTCTTTGTGGGACCGCATCGGGAGCCGACAAGAAGCAGCATCAAGCTGGCTTCCAGCCTGGCCATCATAGATGGCATGTGGGCATGCATGGCGGATGCGTTCGTTTTCGGCCTTGACCGGACTGCTGCAGTATCTGTTGTCCCCTGAAATCAGATGCGAATTAAAAGTGCCAATTGCAGACCGTGCTTGAAAGAGTAATGCCAGGCTTAGAGTGGATGCTGCAGTACTGTGATCGGGTCTCTTTGCTTGCAGCTTAAGCCGTGGGCTCTAGATTTGCTGACTCGTGCACCAAAGAGGCGCAGAGCTGGCATTGTCACATGTATAGCTACAGTTCCTTCGGGAGCCCATCGCTTGGATCGTCGAGCAGTGGAGATGTGCCACAAGCTGCTTGGACTCCGCACAACGCCGGAGCAAAACAGCTGCCTTCTCTCAAAGAGCAGCACAAGTGAGGGTCTGCATCAGCAGGAGGCCTTGGAGCCTCCAGCAGGTGGGGCGAAGGAGCCGTGCGGCGCTCAGCCTTGCAGACCGCGACAGAAACGGATGGCAGCTTGAAGAGGCGTTGCGATGTACATGAATGCCTCAAGTGAAACACGAGGACATGAGGACTTGCATGCTTTTGTTCACCTTCACAAGGCCTTAAAGCGGGCTTAATAAGGGGAGGGAAGGGGTCCCGCCAAGTCTGGCTCGTGTCAGGGCGCGTGCGGTGTCAGGGTCGGCGGTGCCGCGCTGGGAACGCAGAGCGCAAATGCCGAAGGCGTTTGAAACCGTATACATCCTGAAACTTTTCCGGCAATTAAAGGATGTCGTGTCCTTTCCCGCCCCGTTTCCCTGGCCGACAGAATCCGGTGAAGACTGTCCTGTCTCACATCTAATAAGACAACGTCAAGTGCTTTTATCGAATCTGTGGTCCGCTATGGTTTCAAACCGAGTGCTGCGTTACCTGTCTCAGAACCTTGCCGATCCCAGTCGCAAGAGACCCGAAGTCCAAAGTATGGCAGTGCGTTTAAATAGAAGACCTTGCCGCCAAGTCTCGCTCTAGGACTCTAGGTGTCGGAAGGTCTGCAGCTGGAGGTGCAGCCTTTGCTTGATGCAAATATTGGGCTTATTGGAAGTGTTTGAACTCCTGAATCTGCAGCATGAGCACTGGGTGAATCGATGCGCTACTCGTAACAGGCACCTGAACGGGTGGCTTGATCCGTGCAGCCCCCAAGTGAATTCAGAGACCGTCTTTTCCTGTGGCTGAACTCAGAAGCCTCAGACTGCTAGTCACAATTAGTCATCCGGATCTCGCGAGCAGATTGTTGCCGTACAGTCGAGGGCGCTTAGTTTCGCGATCCACAGGCTTCGACCATCGACGCTTGGCACGTGGATGTCAGTTTGGGCCAGCCAATGGCTGCAGCAACGCAACGACAAAGACAAGCATGGAAATTCGCTCTTGAATGGCCTGAAAGCGATGCCGAAAGCAACAGCGTCCGCAAGAGATCATCATGAGTTTCCGAGTCTCCACAGTCGATGGCCAGACGCAGCGTCCAGACTGTTCATCAGGATCTTGTCTCGGTGTGTGTGTGTGTGTGTTTGTTTTTTTCTCTCCTGAATTGATTTTCCTCGCACTCCGTCCACACTGCGGTGATGTGTATGTAACTCATGCCTTCTTGTCTGATAGCCCCCTCGAGCTGTAATGTTTTTCAAGTCATAAAATAACACGACGTACACACATGAACAGTGAGATTGACGCGAAACTCCTCAAAGATGTCGCATGTACCGCGTTCAGTCGGTTTCTCGGGCCCAATGACCCAGTGAGAAGTTTCATTCCAACCCTGGAGCCTCGGAGAGCCGCAGCCAGGCAAGGCTCAAGGTTCACTTACGTCCCAGGCTGTCGAACGCGATTCGACCACAAGTCATTACTCTATATGTCCATGTTTCTGCTGCTCGGGCATTGGCTCTGCATCTGCGGAGCTGTGACCCTGCGCGGCTCTGACCGGAGCGAGGTCCCATCTCTTTCCAGTGCTCAGAGCGAAATCGATGTTGATCCTGGCATTGGCCAGAACGCGACAAGATTGGAGGGAAGCGGCTACACCTACAACAGCAGCCAGCTCTCCATTCTGATCCCGGAAACGAGACCTTTGGTGACATTACCTGTTGTGGTGCTGCAGGCACACACGCACTTCCCCGAGCTGCGAATACAGATCATGTACGGCAGTGCCAACAAGGATTATGTCCGCATGCAGAAAACTCTTGCGGAACTCCGGCAGAAAGGCGTTGTCCTTCTCACGCCGATGCCGGGAGAAGCGTATAATGTCAGCCGTTTCCCTGCAAACAAACGAATTCTTCAATACAACAATGCCCTCACCTCACCTGGGTTTTGGCAGCTGGTAACCACCCCCAAAGTTTTGCTGGCGCAGACGGACTCCTGGATTTGCAACGGGGCTCATGAGCACCTGAAAGACTTCCTTCAGTATGATTATGTCGGGTCTCCGTGGTTCTTTCTACAGACCTCCCGCATCCACGCCGCGTGCCCCAAAAGGCAGGTCGGCAACGGTGGCTTCAGCCTCCGGGATCGCGAAGCGATGCTGAGGATCACCAAGTCTTTCCAAGGGAAGGGGAGTCAGGAGGATGTTTGGTTCTGCAGCCATCTGCAAGACTCCGATAAGCTGCCTTCTGAGGAAGTGGCAATACACTTTGCCAGGGAGACATTCAAAAAGGGGGAAAAGAATCAGAGGACGGGCCCTACCATGCCGCGAGTGGGCGTCCACAACCTTTGGTTGAATGCTACGGAGATCCGGAAGTTCTTCGAGGGCCAGTGTCCCGGCGTGAGTCTCGTGAACCCCAGAGTTGCAACTCTTGACAACAGCGAAGGCACCCTTGGCGAAGCCATGGTCCAGAGGTGGAAACAGGAAGCCTTGCCGCGAATGGTTGGTTTGCTTCAGGACACTGGCAGTGGCATGCTGGACTCTGTCAGTCTGACGCTGATGGCCAAGATCTTCGCGGAGGATCCCCTCCACGATCCGTTGTTGGCTCGCTTCCTTCATGAAGCAGCAGAGGCGGCAGTGAAGTCAGTCCAGTCGCAAAAGCCGATCCACACGTCCAACTGAGTTGCATCAAGACGGAGACTCAACATTAGATGAATTAGATGCGCCGAAAAGAAATTTCCACGTTCTCATGTGCTCATGCGCACGCCGGAGGATTGGACGAGAAGTATTAAGAAAATAATATAAGATAAACCAATGTTTATCGTCGAATTTTGAGCCTTGACCAACCGAGCGTCTTATAGTTAAATAAAATTAAAGTGCACTAACGATGCAGGCTCTCACTCACTTTTGCGGTTCGCTGCACCAAGTAGAAGTCGCTTCAGCGATCGTCGCTCTCGAAGATGAGAGCTTCCCAAAACCAAACTGTGGCAAAATGCCCGTCGCCCCATCTTCAGGTGTAATGGATCTTCTGCTCCACCCTGGCCATCTTGGCTTCTACGCCCTTGAGCGCGGTTTCCCCGTCGTGTAGGTACCTCTGGACTGCTGAAGACGACCACCGTCCCGTGCGCTTCACAAGCTTAATCTCGCCGGTCGCCTGGAACAAGGCCGATGCTCATCCGATTCGCAAGGAGTGCGACCTGAAACGTTCGGGCGGGAGTCCGATGCCTCGTGCTGCTCGTTGCAGCAAGTCTTGCACCTGTGTGCGCTTCAGCATCTGGCCTCCCGACCACCTGAACAGTGGTTGTAGAGCTTCTGATTCGGACCCTTTGTCAAAGCGCTGAGGGGCGATGCTGCGGTACTCGAGGAGGGCCGTCACCACGCATATCCCAGAGATGTCCGACTCGTACATGGTCTTGCATGTCCCGTAGGCCTCCTGGTCCGTTTTTGTCTTACGGAACTGCCTGGTGACCCCTAGCTGGTCGCCATGGTCGGGGCCATCCAGGAACTTCAGGTCCGTCCCCCGTAGGATCATGCCGTAATCGATGCCGTTCGACTCGCAGTACTCCTTGGCCCTCAGCATGAAAAACCATGCCATAAGCACCGCTGCCTCGATCATGATCGCGTCGAACTTCTCCTGAGCCGCCGTGTTGTGTTTGGTCGCAAAGGTCGGGGTGATCCAGCGAATCATCTCGGGTGTCACGCCCAAACGCCGGGGGGGGGGGGTCTTTGGAGACCTTTTGTCCAGGGCCCCCCAGCAACATCCACAGGCGGAACATCTTCTCGGTGGGGTCGCCCTGGCCGCTTCTCTTGTGGCCATCCTTGATGGCGAACACCGCCTGTTTCAACGTTGCCGGTGAGGCTCCCAACAGATAACCAAGGAAGCTCAGCAGCTTGTTCTCGTTCTCCTCCGCCGGCAACGACTTGTCGAGGAACTCCGTCGCCCAACCCTGTCTCTTCGCCCAGGCCCGCCACTTGCCGTAGACGCCCGCATACTGCTTGTGGTGCTCTCGGCCAAATAGACATACAAGTTGTCCTCGATCCATTCATCGACCTTGGCACCTATCTCACCGTCAAAAGGTTGTCCCACGTCGCCAATCTCGATGCAAGCCTCGCCGATCGCGGTCCCCGCCTTGTCTTTCTTGATCAGACGGCGCCCAGTGGCGCGCCCATCCTCGATCTCGGCCTCGCCATCGGTGCCACCCTCGCTGCTCGAGTCCGATAGCCACAAAGCTTCACCCCATCGCCAAACTCGCCCGCCATTGTCCGTCTCCCGGCTGCTCCCGGGCATCCCACTCCAGCGATTTTCTTGTGGCAGCGGTGAATCGTGCCGAGGACACGCTTCCTCTGGTGGACAAAGTTCAGCAGGTTGATGGCACCCATGACATCGATCGTCGCGTAGCCCTGGATCGTGTAGAGGACGCTGTTCCTGAATCCACGGTGTGCCTCCCCGGCACGTCGTTCGCTTTCGTCAGCTCTGCCGTCAGGTAGCGGTGGGTCGGGCCGAAAGCGGAGTTCCCCTGGCTGCCCTGGTCCCGCAAGTTGATGGCACCCTAGGAGATGGGGGTCGTCTCGTTCCCGGCATTCTTCCGGATCCCACAGGCCACCACCGCTCGCCCCTTGGCCGCCTTTACGCGGGAAACAGACCTCGCCTCCATCGACGCAACCACTTCAGCAACTTGTTGACATTCTCGTCGTCGAAGGCATCGTAAACCCCGCCGGCCTTGGTGCCGCCATCTGCTAAATAAGCTGCCATCAAAGCTAGAGCTGCCGCGGTTTGTCCCCCGGTGGCCCGCGAACCTTCAGCTAGGATGCTCTCTGGGGACCAGCCTTGGGCCTTGAGCGCGGCCCACGCATCACCCGAGCGCCTTGGCGTGCCCAAACCTCCTCATGCTGCAGCCGACAGCACACGAACACTTCCTGGCGGCCCTCGTGGATCCCGTACAATGCAAACTTGCACACTTTCTCCTTCACGAAGAGGCCATCGTAGGGTGCCCCCGGTACTAACCAAATTGTGCCTTTGGCCCTCATCCCAGAAGTGGCCCTTGAGGAAAGGCAGCAACGGCTCGCGCGGGATGTCGGCGTCGACCACAATCCGCTGAGGCGCCAACCAGCAATCCGCTGGGACGGCCTTTGTAGGGCGTAGGACACAGCTCATGGGAGGGCCCAAAATCCCGCGGCAGGTGGTCGCCCGGAACGCCCCTTCTATGCACAAACTCCCGGAAGCCACGATGTAGATGCGCCTGCGGGCCGCGACTTCGCCGAACTCCGTGGTCACGAACTCTGTCATTTCGTAGTCCCAGCCGGCGCACCTCGGTCCCAGTCGACCTGACCATCCACACAAGCAGTTATGATTGCTTCCAGAGCCTTCCCGTGCGCATCGGGTGGAAGGGTCGGCATGACAATTTCATCCTTGTGCACCGGGCCTCGCAGACCGCTCCGCCTGGCAGAATCCCCTGCTTCACGGATCACATCGCAGAAGTCAGTCCTCAGTCGGCTAGGGCCGCAAAGCTCCACAAAGCACAAACGCTCCCAGGACGGCCTCAGAGTGTGTGGAATCGATCGGTGCAGCCTCCTCTCCTTCAGCTGCATCATTGCACGGCGGTCCTCCTCACCCCAGGCCAACAGGCACGGCCCAAAGCGTTCCGAGTCGCTCACCGCCTGTTGCAAGGACTCGCGGACATCCACATACTCCCACCCACGCTCTTTGACGATCTCCTCAAACTCCGCGTCGGTGCATCGTGCGATGTAATCGGCGTGGACGTCGTGGTAGGTTCGCCACCAGGCCGGGATGAGAACAAAACGGTGCCTCATTTCCAACAAGTTCAGAACGCGGACCAAAAGCCTCCCCACCGCGGTGCCCGCCCTTCGGCTGGCAATCCATTCACGGACGATTTTGTTGTCCCCACCACACAGCACCACTTTCCCAGACCATCTATGACCGACATGGCACGCGAAGGCAAGGAACGACAACATCTCGGCAACGTGGATCACGACCTCATCCTGATCCTGGCACGTCTGGACCCATACCGCCGCGTTGACAGCGGGCATGCGCATCACGGTGCCGTTGGTCCAGTCGATGGCTCCGATCGTGACTTTGGTGGCGTCGGAGGACACAAAGACCGTGCCTGTCGCCCATTCGTCTGCGAGTGCAAGGCGTTCTCTCACCGGCAACAGCTCCTTCATCCCCGCACCAAACTTTGTGGGCTACGTCTCCGGGCGTGTGCACAGCCATCGCACCTCCTCGAAAAGCTCCCACAAGTCCCGCCATGCGGCGTCCTCCTCCTCCGCATCGTTGGGGGCGCTGAGCTTCGGTTGAGCCTTGGCCCCTCCTTTACGCTCGACGCTCAAGAACCGATCCGCCGCCTTGAGCTCATTCTTTAGGCCTCGCACGATCACGGTTTAGTTGGTGGTGATGCCACGGAAGCGTTGCACCGTCCTCCTCGTGATGTCCTTGTTGCCATACTCAAACGCTATCTCACTCAGCCGGTTGGCCCCTTTGAGGATGCGGCGCTCCGGCAAGTGGATCTCCTCGGTGGCCGTGTCTATGTCCAAACCCCACACTGTCTGGAAGGTGCGAAACGGGCCCTCGATCAGGTCCTTTTCGCGGTTGACCGCCGCCTCCCCGAGCACCATCTGGACCCCCCATTTCATACACCTCGCCTGCGACGCAAGGACGAAGTCCAACCCAAGGCTCGACCACCACATTGTCGTCAACCAAGATGCGGCTCTTAAAGCCCCAGCTGAGATCACGACGGGGTAGAGCTGGGCAATGACTCCCCTGAGAACCCGAAGGAGCTGACCAAATAGATCACGGTGAGGTCCACGCCCTCATCGGCTCGATCACCGCCCTCCATTGCCTCCGGGACCCACGGAAGGTCACCCGCGAACAGGTCGGCGTCGTTCGGGTCCACCCATAGCAGCCCTGAAAGCGCCCGCCACATTTTTCTTGCTCATCAAGACATCGATCCCGAGCAGGGGGGCCTTGGCCCGCAACACCAAACGCGCGATCTGCTCATGTCGGGGTTGAACTACCGGAGGATGCCACTCTTTGTCGGTGCCGCAGTTGATCGCCCGCTGGTCGTGCACAATCCTCTTGTCCGGCGCGATGGACCGGTCTGGTAGCATCTTGTCCACGGCATCGAAGGGGCTCGAAATCCCAGGGCCCATTTCCTCCATCGCCGAAGGAACCACCAGGACCCTGAGCTTGCACACGTCCTTCCAGATCTGGCGTTAGACCTGCGCCAAATTGCGACGGCCATTGGGGTGGATCTTCGCCTGGCAACGCTTTCGCTCGCCCAAGATCCCTGAGAGGTCGGGGTGCAAGACCGTGTCGAGGTAGGGCTCCTCAACCCGCTGGATGGAGGTGGTTAAGACCCGAGTCCTCTCGGACCTCCCAGAAGCTCTTTGCCGCCAACTGCACGGAGCCCGCTTGCTTCACGAGGTCGCCCCCTTTTCTGCACAGCTCTGCCCATGCGACCGGGGTTCCAGGGCCCGCCTTCTGTGCCATGGCGATGTACTGCTGGGCCTGCTCCTTCGCCTGCTCTGGTACATCGCGCTCCCAGCCCTCAGCCCTCGTATCCTCGCTCACCCCGGGCTCCAGTTGGCAGGTCGCACTGATCGGAGAAGATGTACCCATCGTCGTCCAACTCATCCAGCCAACCCACGTGGCCGCCGAGGCCATGCCCTGAGACGCTTTCGCACCGGTGGCTGCCTGCTCGAGTCTCCTCTCCCTCAAACTGTGACGTGCATTCGGAAGGAAAAGCTGTGTCCTCATTCCCTCCCGGCATCAGAACCTGCTGCAGAGTAGAAACGACAGTGCGCACAAACTCGGGGCAGTAACGGCCCGCCTCCTGGCAGCGAGAGATCGAAGACCCCTTCCCGCTGCCCTGCAAAGGAACATGCCGATGTGCAGCCCCAACGCCGGGACACCGTCGTGACAAAGCCACCGCCAAAGCCTCACACTTGCGGAAGACGACGCGGGTGCGATGATGGTAGTAGCCCTCCTCGTCAGCGGGGCCCAGACCAAAGGCACACATGGGAAACTCCACGAACTGCACATCGGGCCAGGCCAGAATCTCCTTCCACCACGGCAAATCCCACATCTTCGGATAAAGGCCCGAACGAGCGGTGGACTCGACCAATGGGAAGCCACCATTGCGTAAGACGGCCAAGAAGATCTCAGCGGTGACCTTGCTCAAAAGGTTGCCGGTGACCTCCACCTGAAGGGGAGGTTGCTTGGTGACGCCACCCGCCGGGTACTGGAACGAGCGGGTGCCCCCATGAGGCCCCAATCACAGAAGCTTGTGCACGGAGGGGCCGCCGCATACAGCAAACGCTTTTGAACTTCAGCGCGAGTGAGGTCGGCAGCCTCGCAGTAGCCCTTCTTGAGTGCTGGGTCCGAGTACACTTGAGTACACCTCAATCGGCGTCAAGTGTTGCAGACCGGCTGCCGCCCATCCAGCAGACATAACCCCGAAACCCGCAAAAACTTCCTGCAGACAAAGACGGTGGCCTCGAACGGAGACTGGGTTCCTCGCCGGTTGCGCGCCGGCCCGAACACATCTAACGATGGCTGCAGCTGCTAGGTTGCTATCGCGCCTCGGGGCCCGGACTACGTCTCCAGCTTTGCGGCCCTTGCAGAAACGGCATGAGATGGCCCCTGCGGCTGTCGGCTCCTGGTCGTTTCGAGAGTGCCAGAAAAGCAAGAAGCCCAAGGCCGGAGTGTCGTAGGGCTGCCAGCGCTCCAAGAAGGTCATGACATCGAGGGTTTCAGGGGGCTCCAGGTAAACAATGTGTCAACGCCACATCAAACACTACAAAGCCCAGCCACTTGGCTGGGGCCCGGTGACGGTCTCCACGACCACATCCCCTTTGTAGTCAGCTCGGATGACAACGAGCTTGCAGTCCTCCAACTCCTGTAAGGGGAAGTCCGCCAGGGACCGGAAGTCCTTGTCGTGGCTCGCCTTGATGATGTCATGGGTGTAGACGCGAATCTCGGCCTCGATCGGGGCGACCTTTATCGCTGGATCTCCCATGGCGTCTGCGCCTCGAGAGCTTGGCGAGTCTGGTCCAAGCGTATATCCAGAGCTGTCGCGTCGACCTCCTGGGTAGTACGCCGCCTGGCGACTGACCGCCACATCACTCCCGCCGCCATTGCTTTCGTTACGCATTGGCGCTTCTCCACTCCTTCTTCAACTTGACGAAGCATCGCGGCCAACTCCTCGATCTCCTCCTTGTACTCCCAGATGGTCCATGTAACACCTTCGATGGTGAGGGTGCCCCGTCCGGGTCGACCAGGTTCCCAAACCTCATCAGATCCAATGCTCCCACCACTGGAACCCGCCCGATGCTCGCACTTGGCCTCCAGGATGCGAGACACCTCGGCTGCAAGCTCGCCCATGCCATACGTGGTCATGTCGCCAAGGATGTCCTCGATGCCGGCGTTGGGTGCTCTCGCCACTCGCGCCGCTGCCCATGCAAACAGGTCGTCGGAGGCCTCGCGAAGTTGGCCCAAAACAGGCCCGATCGCAAGCTTCTCTGCTTGGGAAGCCAAGTCCTTCGCCTGTTGTGGTGCGGACTGCCCTGTCGCCTCTTTGATGGCTGCTCCCGGGGCAGCTCCACCGTTAGGCCCCTGTAGCGCTTCCCGCAGCTCTTCGGAACCTCGACGAACTGGACTTGTTTCTCACCGCCTGCCGTGGTACTCGCTGCTTCGCCATCTTCTGCGCCCTGGCCAGATTTGCGAACATCCACAATCTTACCCACGCGGTCCTTAGCGGCGGCCGCCCGCAGCGCCTTGATCTTCTCCGCCACGCTCTCCTTGGTCTCCGGCTTCATTCGACGAAGGCCACCTCGCCGCAGCAACTGCATCTGCACACACGGTTCCAAAGCCTCGAACTTGCCCTACAGGTCGGAGTGGGACCGTTGACACGCAGTGTTGCTGCATCCCATGTGGGTTAAAGCTCCCCAGCAAAGCAGGACTCCATCGCGATCCAGAGGCGCTCGCTCCTTAGCTCTGTTGACCTCCTCCGTGGTGAGCTTGGGTCCCCACAGGCTCCTCAGGCTCGGCTTGGCAGCAATCTCTGTCCGTGGGTCGCCCCCAGCGTGAACTGAAGACGAGGGCTGCTTTCCACCCCGACCAACTTCCCAGGTAAGTCGCCACAGCATCCGTTCTTGGCGACGCTCGATACGTGGAAGGACTTCGGAGGAAAACCATCTATCAGGTCGCCGAAGGTCAAAGGCCCTCGGCGGCTCCAGCCACGCGGTGGCCTGGGCGTTGGGGAGAAGAGTATGAAACTTCAGGTCCTGGAGTGACATTGTCTCGCGGCCCGCCTCTTTCTTGAGGAGTCGCAAAGTCTCCTTGAGCTCCTCAAAGAATCTCCAGTGCAGCTCCTCCCACACCTCGATAACGACAGTGAGGGGCCACTTGTGGGGTTCGCCTTGATGCCACTCTAACAAGGGTTCCAAAGCATGGGTACGAACAGGCTTCCACTCCGCACCATACACCATCGACCACACATCATTCTGACGGCGAACACGGCCCTCCCAGTCCTCTAGCCTGGTCGGTGGTGGAGGCCGTTGGTCGTTGCCCGTCTTCTTGGCGCGAACCTCCATGACGTAAGCGTCCAATTCCGCATCGGTGTGGGCGACGAAGTCCGCTGCCGAGAGGGAGTGCTTCTCAGTGGTGCCCCAGTATGGGCCTGCGAGACCCACCGCCAAACGGGTCGTGACCACTGTACACGAGCATCATGATCCTCAGGACATTCTGTATGCAAAATTTATTAATATTTCTATTTCTGAAGAACTGAATAGAATCTCAATCTAAATAACCCAATACAGTAACCATCTGCATGGCAATTCTATGTCACACTGGGCTCCTAATACGCGATGAGACCTCAGCTAGAGGGTGAGACGACATCCATAACATCCTCGTTATCCTCTATATTCACAAGGCGAGTAAGTTCCTCCTCCATAGAATCCTGCTCAGCCTCAGAACTGAAATCCGGATTGGGAATGTCATTGAAACTGTCATTGGTAGTGTCATTGCTTCCTCGTGCCCTTTTCTTTGGTGATGGAGATGGTGTTTCCAAATTGATGGGTCTATCGCGAGTCTCCGAAGATAAAGTCTTGGACCAAACCAACTTCTCACGCTTGACACGAACAGCTGGAGTTCGGGGGCTCAATAGCTCCGGCCTTCCTGTCCTCGACGCCATCGATGCCTGGATTGCCGCTGCAGATGGGCGTTGAGGCCTTCTCCGGTGTAGCTGGACCAGCTCTGTCGGGTGAGTCGACCACTTCCCACGAAAGACCTGAAGCACTATGAGGACCCTTGGTAGTGCTGGCCGGAGAGGCCCCGCGAGCTGGGGCACGCTGCCACATACGCACAAACTTCGACAACCCTTTCTGACCCTTGGACTGTTCCTCAACAGCCTGCTTCAGCAAGCCCAGTGCAATCTCCTTAACGGAAAGCCCCCGCTCCAGCGCCAAGCTTGCTCGCACCTCCTCCTCGGTCATGCCCATGTCCTTGCCCTCGGCTTACTGGTTGAAGAACTCCTCGAGCAAAGGGAGCGGCTGATCACGTTATTGAGGGGAGTCCAGTATGCCAAGCTTCGCCAGGTTCCGTTGGATGCTCGACTTTGGGGTCCCGCCGGGCGATTTCTCCCGAGCACGTTTTGCGTCCCCGACCTCACTTCTAATCTCGTCCAAGAGACGCTTGACTTGGCGGATTGTTGAGAGGAGCGGCTGTGGCAGGGGAGCCGATGCCACAGGATATGCAAAAAGCAAAAAGAAGAAAGGACGAGAGAAGAAAGAGCAGACTAAAAATACATGTGTGGGTAGTTTAAACTTGCCGGTGCTTAGCTATGTGCCGATAAAGATAAAACCAGAAATAATTGCTTGGTTTTCTCGAATCCAAGATCTTTGCCACAAAGATAAAACCAGAAATAATTGCTTGGTTTTCTCGAATCCAACATCTTTGCCCGGACCATTGTCGCAGAAAACACGAAAAGAAAAGAAGAAGAGAATTTCGCACAAATCAAGACTTTCGGCGTTAAGAAATCCATTCGAAAATGCGCATAAGTGCTCGGGGCTTGTTTTTTTTTGGTTTTGGGGTTAGTGACTTCGTGCTGCTGGTTTGGGGTTTTTAAGGGGGGGGGGGCTTTAGGGATTCAGAGCTTATGGTTACGCAATCGCAAATACAGGCTTCTGGCAGCGCTCGTCGCCGTTCGTCATCTGGAGGCACCTTGCTGCAGCGCCGCCCCCCCGCCCCCCGGATGCCTTGTAGATGCTCTAGACCCCGCCCCCGGACCCCGGATGCCCTGCAGATGCTCTAGATTGCCACAAAATTGGCCGCCTTTCGGCGCCCAAAGGCGGCGTGGCCAGAAGAGCGCCGCGCAGGTCGTGAGCGAGGCGCGTTTCTGCAGAAGAAGTTGACCCAATCCTGTCAAGTTGTATATACTAGGTCGCAGGGTTGTGGGGGCGGTGGGGGTGCTTTGTTTCAGAGGGGGGCTTCGACCCAAAAAAAGAAGTTGCCTGAGACAGGCTGAAGACAGCATTTATCAGGATTGAGGAGTTTCCGGGCAGGGCTTTGCAGATTCCCCGGAGCGCAGTCTTAGAGTACTAGCTGTTCTCTTCCGGTGTTTCTAGTTAGCTACCTGGAGCAGTGCCCAGATGTTCCAGCCGAGTGCCGTTTGACAGAGAGCACATATGCCAATGTCGAATTGGCATCCGTGTCGTCTTTGAAACCAAGCAACCTGCGGCGTCATGCAGATAGCCCGGGTCATGCACTGGCTTTGGCAATTTATGAAGACAAAACCCCTCCGACCGAGGAGTTGGCTCCGCCGGCCAGTTCTTGGAGATCTTTGTGGGCATTGCTGCGCAAGAAACGCCAGACAGAAACACCGGCAACCGAGGCCTTGGGTAGAGGGAAAGTGCGACTTATGTTGTATTGTCTTGCCGAAGCAATTCGCCAGCGACACAGAGAGCAGCTTCATGCGGCGACTTGTGTGACGTTGTCCATGGATGTAGCGAAGACCCGGCTTCTGGTTCGTTTTTCTGCGGTGACTGCAGAGCTGGTTGTTCGGAGAGGTGTGCTGGGCGCTGGGCATGAAACGCAGCAAAGAAACTGGTCACCAGAGTATTCTGGGTCTGCTAAAATCCATTCTAGCAAATGCTGAACTCGCCAGTCAAAGAGGAGCCATGGCTTGATCATGATCTGTATGAGCATCTTCGTTCCACGACAGTGGTATGGAACAGTGATGCAGCTGGCGACGAGATGCTCGCTGCCCAGGAGAGTCAACGTATTCCAGCGTCCTTGGATGACCTTCTTCCACTGTTCCCCGATCTAACCTTTGTGAACCGTGACAAGGCTCACGCCTCCCGTAGGCGCGCCTGGGGAAAGTCTAGGGAATGAGTTTGGACCTTCCACATTCTAATAATTCCTGAACCTGGGCCCTAATTTTTAAATCCTGAACCCCTTTACCTTACACGCTGTCGCTCAGGGTCGCACAGCGCCCGTGGACAGCGGCGCCAGAATTGACCGAGGTGTTCAAGACCTTCTGTTCTTGGTTCAAGACTATCCAGTTCTCTCCACTGCTCCAGGGGTGGTCTGAGCACTTCCAAGCCGAAGCAGAGGAGGAGCAACTGATTAAGGTCCAGAGCTCTCTTTCCCATGCTGCCCATCGGTTTGATTCGACAGGCCGGCCTTTCGCTATCTGTGCCCTCAAATTTCGGAGTGTGCTTTTGACCGCAATCAAGGCGTGGACGCAACGGAAGAACGGCCCGCAGGGAAAGGCAGCGTATCTATTCTTGGATTTCATCAGCGGACCAGAGGGGGCATCCCGGATGGTTCTGGCGGGCATGCTTGCCGATGCCATGGACGAGGCAATGCAGCTGACGCGTGCTTTCGACAGGTTCGCCACCGATACGGCCCTGCTTCATTCGCATCTGCAGCGATTTCTGAAGAATACAGCGACTCTGTTCATTGCAGAGCGATGCGTCGAAACCGGCTTCACCAGCTTGATGCGACAGCATGCGAAGACACAGTCCATCTGGATCGATAAAAATCATGCAAGAACGATTGGGGTCCATGGGGGTCTGTCGGCTGCAGTGCTTGCACAGAACTTGAAGCACATGGCTGCATGGACCGGGCTGGCTTCCAAAGTAATTGCAAGCGGAATTCCCGTCTTTCGACCTGATGTGTTGCTTCCGTATTCTTGCCCTTTCCGGCATGGGGAGTGGGGATGCTTCCAGGGAGCACCTTTGCAAGGAAAGAGCAGACATGCACACAGAGGACCTGGCACGTCTGTGTAGAGCCCTACAAATCGACGTGGATTGTTGCCGCCATGAGTTCACAATGCTGGTGGGAGTGGCTGAAGCACAGAAAGAGATGCACCGCTGCACGAATCTGGAAGCATGGCAACATGCGGTGCAAGTGACTCGTAGATCCCGTGCGAGGCACTCGCTGGATGGGCTAGGACCGCTGCTGGAAGCATACGCTGCGTGGGTTTGCAGTTCCTCCGGGGTTGAGCAAAATTTTTCAGTGCGTGATTGGTTGTCATCCAAGCGTCGACCCGTTGCAGAGCAAAGGGAATTGGATGAGCTACAAACTCATGTTGAAGACATCCCCGATGAAGAGAACCTCTTTCAGGAAGCCTCTGACATATGGGCCCGTTTGTATGGCAAGCCCCGCGCTACAGGACATTTGCCTCGAGCCATAGCACCTTAACCCCCAGCCCTAAGTCCTAACTCATATAAGCCCTAGACCCTGACAATCCTTGAAACCTTTCTGCGCTACGGTCAGGACATCGTTTTTGGGGGTACTTCAAGACGAGCAAGATGCTTGCAGCGGATGCACCGGTTGCGTTTAGCAGAGACGGTCACAGGTTGAGGAGTTCATAGCTGCAGAAAATCTTACTGGAGATGTGCAAGTCGAGACTGTCGCAGGGGCAGCCCAGTTGCAGGCTGCAGAGAAATGGACAGCCAGGCATGATGCAGAGGCTCACCGCCAGGAGACTTTATCTTTCGAGAAGCAAGTTGATGCAGCACACCGTGGTCATTTGTTGGAGCATGAGCTGACACCTGACCTTCAGTGGCATGCTGACCACCTGGAGGCAGGCCTTCAAGCTTGTCTGTTTTTAAGCTCCGGGGACCTCACAATCCTTAGATAAATAGAGCACTGTCTTCACGCTACAAAACACACAGAGCTAGACAGTGATCCTTGAAACGTTTATCTTCTGTTTGTATTTTCAGTATCATCAACCAACACCCCCCGAACAAACCCTGCTCCCTAATCCCTAAGCCCCGAGTCCAGGAGGAGGAGAATCGACGTCGTTGCCAGCGAGAGCAGGAAGCGCACAGGTTCGAAAGACGCATGGCCCGTCCTGTGTTCTGCCTCTTTGGCAAGACTGTCTGCTTGCGGTTCCAGGCACCCGACCCTTCGATGGACAGAGTTCTTGTCCAGTACAACATGCGTCGGGCTACGCCGACAGAGGTGGTGGACTTGTTCGTGGTGCCCGACATCGCCTGTGTTGGGCAGGCGGTGCAGCTGCTGGCCTATATGTACGGCAGCATGATTGGCACAGTGGAATTCTTGCAGTCAGGAGGTTCAGCGGGTGCAGTGGCGGGCTATCTGCCCGCCATTTCTATGCAGAAGCATATCTATATCTCTGATGCTTTTGCTGCTGCCTATCCGGCACTTGATGCATTGCTGAGGCAGGTCCTTGAAATGCCCACGTGCTCTTGGAAGGCAATCGACACGTTGGCGGCGTGGTTGCGCCTGCAGATTCATCGGAAGCAAGCTTCTAAGTACTTGGCTTTGGTGACAAAGGCCGAGAAAGAAAGCGAGAGGGCCTTGAATGAACACAAATACTTCTTGACGCTTGAAGGATTCCTGCAACACATCCAGCGTCTGGATCATGACAGAACGGCCCTGGGAATAGGTATGTCCAATTGAGATTGATTGACAGACAAGAATCACCACAACGACTTCCATACGTTGTGCAGAATGCATGGACTCAGGTTGCATGAACACTTTCTCTGTACAGATTGTCTGGGTGTTGGGGGCAGATGCAAAAAAGTATCTCGAAGACTAGAGGATGATTCACCGTAGAACGTAGTTTTTGCCCACTCCGATGCCTTGCTCAGGCGATGACTCCGCGATTGTTGGGAGCCTGGTGACACTGTCCCAGATCCATGTTGTTGTGCGCAAGCCCTGCTCTAGAATGAAGCGTGTCTGAGCCTGCTACTTGTGAAAGCCACGGAGACTCTCAAAGCTTCCAGCCAGCACCTCAGTAGAGTGTCGTGAGCCATGACAAAGCGTGCTTGCGAGGGGAAGTGGGTTCGCACGGACAAAATGAAGAAACAGCGCTCGAAGCTTGCGCAGTTCAACCGAGCCACGCAGCACAACCTCTCTCCGGAGCATCGGTGGATGTTGGAGACCTCGAATTCTTTCGAGACGGTCCTGGATGCAGCCAGCACGTCCTCGGCTTCCGCTGAGCAGGGGCTGTCTCCAGTCAAAGCTCGAGTATGCGCAGCCGGAAAAACTCCTGATGATGCAATCGTGCAGCTCGAGGGCGACCTATCAGGTGCCAGCCTGAAGAGCATTCCCAGTGAGTGGCTCTACTGCCGCATGTGTGAGTTCGAGGCGCTGAGAGGAACCTGCGAGAATGCCGTGGAAAAGATCTTCTTGGAACTCCATCGGCGCCGTGACTTCCTGGTGCCAGTGTCTGTTTCGGAGGAAGACTCAGACACCGAGTTTTATTCCGTAGCTTCACATGCTGCTTAGGCATAGCTGGTATCCACAGCAAAGGCCAATAAAGACTCTATTGGCTGTGGAGGGGACAACACCAGTGCTTGTGCAAAAAGACGGTTACTTGTTTCGGCAGCTCTGTTATGCGTAGCTCTGGTCCGGCCCTGCTAGCCTCCTCCGATAGCCTAATGTCTCAGGCCTCGCCCATGGGTGCGTCGAAGTGCCGGCCTCAATGTCGCAGCCCAGAGGTTGGCTTGTTGCGGGTCTAGGGTTTAGGGTTGCTTGCTTAGGGTTTGGGGTGTGGGGCGTAGGGTGGCTGAGTGCTACAGACGCGGTCCGCAGCTGCCCCGTGCTTAGACAGCATTGAAAATGGTACCCAAACACCGGCTCTTCGAACAAAAGCCCAGAACCCCCCCCCCCAACTACCCTCTAATATATCCTATAGAGGCACGATTAATCATAATAACAATAAGGACCATAAGGGCTTTACTAGAGGGCATTTAATATTTAAGGGCGTCCTGGAAGGAGGCTGAGACCCCAAAGCCTTAAAGCCTAAATCCTTAAACCCCCCAAAAAATAACGAACCCCCAAAATTCATCTGGGCCTCCGTAGTGGAAGAGAACACCCCTAGGCCAACAATAAGTCCGATCCTTCGAATCGAAGCCATCTTCCCAGGCCAGCGGCCGGGTCCACATTGCCAGGTCCTGGCAGGCGTAGCCGGCTTGAGGGTGTAGGTGTTTTGGGTTAAGGGGGTTAGGGGTTAGGGGTTTAAAATCGAAGCCGGAAAGTTGGAATGTCATTATCCTAATCCCAAAATTACAGGGATCCTACCAATCATCCATATTATGGGGCTACACAGGGGTCCGTTTTGGTCTGAGGCCTCCAGCTGCCCGAAAAGCATCCTTTCTTTGACCCCCCAAAATCATGCTTTCTCTCAAAAACCAAAGCCGACCCAGTGGCCTTCCATAATCCATATGCCAGAGTTTCCCTTAGGCTTTGGGGTTTAGGGTTGTGGGGCTTCGGGCTTCAGGGCTGCATGAGGGCATGAGCTTCAGGGGCTATGCTAGAGCCCGAAGAGTAAAAATCCGAAGCCGTGAACTTTATGGCAGCGCACAAAAGGAAGTTTACTTAAGAAACAGTTTCATTAGTATGTACTTAGATACATTCATACAGATATGTATGTATGTATATATATATATATGTATATAGATATGTATGTTTATATATATATGTCTATATATATGTATATATACATGTCTATATATATATATAGATATATGTCTATATATAGATATATGTCTATATGTATATATGTATATGTACTGACTGTGTGATATACATATATATATAGATATGTATTGCTTCCTTGATTACAACCCGTGTTTGTGAAAATGCTCAGTTTTTTACCTCATAATATGCCTGCCGTTCTCAGAACCTACAATACTTTGCAATGTTGTAGCATGGCATATCACAACTCAAGGCTGACAACGTGTCACTATTACTAGCCACTTTTGCGTCCACATGCCCAACCTGAAAGCCAAGGACCCTAGAAGCCATTGTGCACCATGACACCCACTGAAAACCCCAAACGGGAAGCCCGAAACTCTCAACCCGAACCCGAGACCCTGAAACCTGAAAACCCTAAAGCTCTAGAGCCCTAAAGCCCTAGAGCCCTAAAGCCCCAGAGCCCTAAAGCCCTAAAGCCCTAAAGCCCTAGAGCCCTAAAGCCCCAAAACCCTAAAGCCCTAGGCCCTAAAGCCCCAAAGCCCTAAGCCCCAAAGCCCTAAGCCCTAAAGCCCTAGAGCCCTAAAGCCCTAAAGCCCTAGAGCCCCAACGCCCCAAAACCCTAAAGCCCTAGGCCTTAAAGCCCCATAGCCCTAAAGCCCTGAAGCCCTAGAGCCCTAAAGCTCTAGAACCCTAAAGCCCTAAAACCCTAAAGCCTCAAACCCGAGACCCTAAATCCAGAAACCCCAAGACCCTAAGACCTTACACCCGAAACCCCAAGCCCCAACCTTAAAAGCCTAAAACCCTAGCCCTAACCCCGAACCCACCAGGTTCGCCAATTCGTTCGCCGAGGCCAAGGGTTTTGGGTTTTAAGGCTTGGGCAAGGGTTTTTAGGGTTTAGGGTTTTAAGCTTGGGCACCGGGTGCCGCGGCACCCCGTGCCAGGGTTTAGGCGCTGAGGCTCCGTGACAAACCCTTAAGGAAGAAGCTGAAGAGCTCAAAAATTCGTAGGGTTTTAGGGTTTAGGGTATAGGAGTAGGGCTTAGGGTTTAGAGTTTGTGTTTAGAGCTTAGGGTTTAGGGCTTGGGGTTTAGGGTTCAGGGTGTCAGGGTTTTAGGGTTTCCTGCTTTGGTGTTTCGAGTTTCCGCTTACGGATTTCGGGTCTGTGGTTTAACTCGGGGTTTACTTTCAGGGCAGAACCCCAACCAAGCTAGCACGAGCTCTAAATCCCAAGTCGTTTATAAGCCCTAAACCTCCAGCGTCCCCAATTCCTTGAGCGGCGCACAGGCTGCTGAAGGAGGAGCTGGAGTTGCAACAGCTTCGCCGCGACCTCCGGCTCGCCTGCATGAACGGTTTCTGGGTCAGGGTTGCTGGCAGAGGTTGACCCAACACATAGCAGAAAACACGACCCCTTAGGGCAAATCTTCCTGGGAAGATTTTTCCTAACCCCGCCCCGCAAGGGATCCCCGCAAGACCCAGAAGCTGGCACAGGCCCCCAGTGCGTCGGCCGATTCAGAACCATGCTACGGCTCGGTTGGGCGGGATTTTCCTAGGAATGTCCCCCTCAAGAGCTCGTGTTTTGAACCATGGCTTGGGTCAACTAGACAGGGGATCTCAGATGAAATGCTGCTCTCGTCCGAAGCCAAGAGCATCAGTCACTTTTGCAATCCCAGCACTACCCGGAGCAAGATGTCGTCGCGTGGCTTGGCTGCTGTACGAACACAGTCTCTCTGTTTCTTATCTCTCTCTATCTATATACATACATATATATATATCTCTCTCTCTCTCTCTCTCTCTGTCTCTGCCTGAACACATGCAATCTAAGGTGACCGCCCTCGGTCACCTTATAAGTTGAACAGAAAGCACACACTCTCTCTGTCTCCTTCTCTTTCGGTTGACTCTGGCGTGGGTTGGGTTTGCTGTCTTCGATCCACAGCCCAGGTCGCAAAGCGGTTGCTGATGCGGAACAGCCACCTTTGAAAAAGTCTCAGAGAGTGGCGCCGGCAGAGAGCTCTTCGAATGGGCTCAACCTCAACCAGCAGTTCATCAAGGACTTCGAGGAACATATCAGCCAGCTGTTCGACAAGTACCCGAACTTGGAGGAGATGCCTGGCCTGTGCGTCACAGAAGGAGGAAGTGGAGCGAGATTTTCTCAGGAGGCCTGTACGCAGTCTTTGTCGACGGGAGGCATGTTTCGTTTCAACGGAAGCATCTTCATCCACGACATCCGGTACCGTCCGTGGCCCACGCTGCCCGTCAATCGTGCAGCCATCTTGGAACAGTTGGAGACGCACTACCGTGATGGTCCACCGGAGGCCGTGCCGTTCGACATCACGGTAGTCTCCGATGGCATGGACGACGACTTGATGTCCTTGCAAGGGAAACTCAAACGAGTGTCCCCGGAGGAGCCTGTCTATGCCCTACTCTATGCAGCTGCCATGGCAGAGACTGAGGAGGACATCGAGGCATACCAGCGCCTCTTGCTCAATGTGCACTACAAGGCCTGCAGTTTGTGCATCGAGCAAGAAAAGAATCGCACAAGAAAACACAGTGCAGCAGGGCCATTTTTTTGTGGCTAGGGTTTTGTGATTCCTGAAGGGTTTAGGGTTTACGGTTTGGGGTTTAGCTCGAGCCCTGCAGGTGCTCTCACGACCCCCCAACGCAGATTTGGGCAAAGAAGCGATCTCTCTCCGTGAGAAGATGACGGATGACGTGCGCGCCATCAAAAGGACTCCACTGAGCATGATGCTGCTCATGGTGGAGAAGAAGAAGGAGATCAAAGGACCAGCCGGAAAGGTCACCACAGAAAAAGTGTACCAGTACTTCAAAGCCTGTCACTGGTCCAAGGAGTCCGAAGCACCCTCCCTGAGTTTCCTGGAAAACTGCTTTTCCCTGTGGAACAAAATCGAGGCGGCACCCGGGATCCTAGACACCATCCAGCGCGCCGAGATGGAGTTCAATCAAGATTCTCCTTTCTCCTCGGTTCAGCAGATGTACCACATAACCTTGGCATGCAAGAAGGCTACACCTGCCAAATTGGCGTGGGTGTTCGAAGCGATCCTGGATGGAGCCAGAGCCCAAATCTTGTCTAAGGATGACCTAACGAAGAGTCGACTTTCCGGTGCTGAGAAAGTGAACCCTGTTCACGTCGTCGCCTTCAAGTACGACCTGCTCCAGGAACTGCTGCACACCGAGTTGGCGAAGTTGGATGGTACCCCACAGGACGGCTCTCGATTTGTTGCGTTCGGGGGTTTAGGGTTTAAGGCTTGCGGGTTTACGGGGTTAAGGGGCTAGGGTTTAGGGAGGGTGGAGTGCTGCGAGTGTCTCCAAAGCCACATTGCCGCCCCTGCTGTTGTGAACCATCTGAACCTAAGCTACACTTTGGCTTTCTCTGGGTCGGGTTCAAATCAAGTTGGTTCAAGAGGGCATTGAGCTCAAAAAAAGCCTTGCACCTTTCAAGCCTTTCGCCTCTGAAATCCTGGCGCAGGATGCGGCAAACCTGCGAGACAAGCTGCAGAAGCATCAGGCTTTCAGGGAACATTGTGGCTTCAGAGGGGCCGGTGATGCGCATGCGCATAGCTGGCACAGCTCTCTTTCTGTTTTGCTGGCAACGTGGCTGTTCTTGTAGCTTTAAGGTTTCGGCTTTGTTGGGCAATATAGGTTTCTTTGGTCGCGGTTTAATGTTTGGGGTTCACAGGGTAGCTTCGTCGACCTTGTGGACCATATCATCTTCAGCAAGCTGCACGACACCTGCATTCGGAGTTGCATCAAGCTGAGCAAAGTGCCCGCAGATGCGTTGCTCTACGGCTCAATGGGGGTTGCTATCGGCAACATTCACAAGAAACAGGAGCAGATGCGGGAGGAGGCCAAAGCGGAAGCAGCCGAAAAGCTCAAGTGCGTGAAAGACTCGGAACAGGCAGCACCTGCTCCGCTGGCAGATGGCCAGAGCGCGCAGAGTGTGCCGCCCATCGCAGCAGAGGAGGACGAGACTGCAGATATGGATGATGAGATGGCCGAGGCCTGGGCACGCTGGAAGGCCAAAGCGACGAATAAGGTGCGACGACATGTTGAGCTTTTGGTGAGACCTTCGAACTCGAGTTCCGAGGAGATGTACCAACTGTTCCGGGACAGCGCTACCTACAAGCTGCCACTGCCCTCGGATAAGCACTATCACATGCACGTGTACGACTGCAAAACGGAAGGTGAATGCAAAACACGGCCACATGTGCGGAAGCCAGTCCACCGGCCGATGTACATGATTGCAGCCGTGCAGGCTTGCCTGAAAGCGCGATGCGAGGAGGAGGATGACGACGCTATCTATGTCACGAATGACAGCCTCTATTGCTTTTTCGATGCCTGCAAGCATGAGCTCATCGCGACATTCGAGAAAGCTTTCCACACAGAGAACAACAGGATGCAGCGGGCCAAGAAGATCATCTACGTGACGTATGACGAGGCCACACTCCTCCGCCGAAACCGTCTGAGGTGCCATGATGTCGAGATGGACGTGGTGGAACATGCACGCCTCATCACCCTGGACCCACTTGTGGTGGAGTCACGCAAGCGCCTCTTCTTCTCGAAAGACAGGAATGCTGCGAGTCCTGGTCTCCATGCACAATCGGAAATATTCGGTACAGTGTAGAGTGATCAATTCCTGCCAGCACGGCTTACCACAGAACCGAGAAAGACTCTTCATCATTGGCATCGATAAAGACAGCCAAGGAACATGGATCTGGCCCGAAGCTGTCGGTCACGCCAGGCTGAATACCATTCTAGACCCCCTTGGAAGCCCCGTTCTGCCCAGCTGTATGCCGCCTGCCTCACAGTCCACCGCCCGCAGGAATTTCGTGGAAGCCTGCAGACAGATCATTGAGCGATTGCAGATTCATCCTTTCCACTCAGACATTGCGGTTGACATTGACTCTAGCTGGGGCCCTCGTTGGATGCAAGGTATCGTGCCCTGCCTGACACGTGCACGCTGCAGCAGTCAATCACACTGGTTCATGAACAGAGGCCGTCGAATGAATATCCGAGAGATGTTGAGAACCATGGGAATACATCCCAGAGATGTTGACCTGGAATGTGTATCCCGTGCACAATTAGGGAAACTGCTAGGTAACGCCATGTCTGTGCACCTGCTGGAAAGACTGCTGCGCATCTTGCTATCTGTGTCAGGCTTAGTCCCTCGTGCAGCAATGACAGCCAAATGGGAAACTGCGGATGCCATGCGTGCCTCCGCGCAAGACTTGGCATGTGCTTGAAGAAGCGCACTTCCAGTCGGCCCTTTCCTGGACACCAGGGGTGAGTGACCGTACCAGAGGGGCAGCGCTCAAAAGGTATCGGGCAGTCCTTTCATTTCGGATACATCATCTGCAGACGCCACGTGCAGGGTTCGCTGCTGTTTAGGCCGCTGTCGGTAACTCAACAAGGTAACCTGAAACCCTAAACCCTAAAATCCTAGAGAGAAAGTCGAAGCAACCTGCGGACGAAACCTGCGCCCAAAACCAAAAAACAGTAAAACCGTACCTAAAGGGTCCAGGTGCCAGAGCATTCATATGGTGAGGGTTTGCTTCCCGAGATAATTTGCTGCAATTGGCTTCTTAGCTAAACCAGCGATCCAGGACGATTTGTTTTATTGGAATGCTTGAAGCCCTAAGCTAATCTAGCTATGTAATGCTATATACTAGCCACATTATTGACTTCAAGGGCCCCCATTAGAAAGCGGAAGACCAAACCCCCCAAAAAAAAAGATGCCAGGGACCGACAAGCTTTGACGCCTTCAGGTGCACCCACCCTAAACCCTAAACCCTAAACCCCTAAACCCCTAATCCCTCTAAACCCTACCCCTGCTTTTTGATTGCAGGACTGGGGCCCACGCTGGATGCAGGGAGTGGTGCCTTGCCTCACACGTGCACGCACTGGAAGGGAGTCTCATTGGATTCTCAATCGAGGGCATCACATGAATGTCTATGAGGTTGCAGGGGTCGTGGGGATACGTTCTTCCCAAATTGTCTGCGGTGCAGTGACGGAGTCTGAGCTTGGCCGCTTGCTTCGAAACGGAATCCCGGTGCATCTCCTGGAGAGGCTGCTCCGCCGAGCCTTTTCGACAGCACACATCGTGCCACTCTCAGACATGCCAGCACGGTGGGACTTCTGCCAGTGCACTCTCTCTTTCTGATTAGCTTCCGTGGCTGAGCGTCCAAGAGCAAGGGAGAGAGAGAGAGAGAGAGAAAAAAAACACATTTGTGGAGAACCTCTGTGCGGCAGAGACTTTACTGCCGCTGGCTCCGGAGTTACTTTTGGCCTATCCGCAATTTGCGGTCAGCCTGACGCAGCACTGGTGCCACAGATTCAGCACTCTTGTCTACATAAACCTTGAACACCCTAAATGTCTGGATTTGGGCAAATGCCATGCACGCATCAGCTGAGACTTCCGCCCCGGCTAAGGTTGAGATGCAGTGCCTCCTTCCGGAATGCGAGCGTACGGGTTTCTCTGGCCCTACAAGGTCAGGATACTTGTTCTTGTACTTGTTGATGAAGCCTTTGCGATGGCGCCGGATGCAGGCCGCCACGGTGTCCTTGGTCATGTGCTTCGTTTTGGTCTTGGCCCCAGGACGTGCGGGAAAGAGCAGCCCTGTTTTCGGCCATGCGAAGTTACCCTTGTCGCTCTTCACGGCAGTCTTCTTGATAGCTTTGAGAGTCAAGAGCACGGAAGGAAGAAGCGGTTTGTAAACACCAGGGTGCTTCTTGAAAGCAGAGATCCAAACCTTCTTGTGCTTCATGTTGAAGTCCTTTCCTTCCAGCCTCGCGGCTTGTGTTATCCGCAAGCACAGTGCGTTGGTCAGGAACAACAAAACATAGTATTTGCCTCCAGCATGTTGCTGCATGTACTTCAACCAATCTGACCACCTGCTTCCTAGCAGGGAGTTCGCGCGGCCTAGCTTCCTGGCCCTGGTGTTGTCATGGAGTCAGATGGCTGATACAGCTGCAGGTCATGGTGGATGCACATGATCATTACTAGTGCCCGAAGTACCAAGTATCAGCAGCTGGAGAGAGTTCCCAGCCGAGCCGTAGGATGATGATGATGATGACGATGATGATGATGACGATGATGATGATGATGACGGTGATGATGACGACGACGATGCTGTGCTCATGTTGATTATGATGATGCTGATGATGATGCTGATGTTGGTGATGGTGAGGATGAAGGTGATGGTAATGATGACGATCATGATGATGATGACGATGCAGATGCGGATGATTCTGACGGTGGTGGATGGTGCGGATGATGGTGGTGGTGATGATGATGATGATGATGAACTGTACTCTTAATCCTAGGCCTTCGGCACTCTTCTGGCGCTCTTCTGGCCACGCGGCCACGCCGCTTTTGGGCACCGCTTTGGGCGCCGAAAGGCGGCCAGGGTTGTGGTAATCTAGAGCATCTATAGTGTATCCGGGGGTGGGGTCTAGAGTATCTATAGGGCATCCGGGGGCGGGGGGGGCGGCGCTATAGCAAGGTGCTTCTAGATGACGAGCGGCGACGGCCACGAGCGCTGCTAGAAGCCTGTATTTGGGTTTTCCTAACCATAGGCTCTGAATCCAAACCCCCCTCCCCCTCAACAAAAAAACCCCAAACCACTATACGAAGTCACTTCACTAACCCCAAAACTAAAAAAAAAAAGCAAGCCCCCAGCATTTCTGCGCATTTTCGAATGGATTTCTTAACACCGAAAGTCTTGATTTGTGCGAAATTTTCTTCGTGTTTTCTGCGATAATGGTCCGGCCAAAGATATTGGATTCGAGAAAACCAAGCAATTATTTCTGGTTTTATCTTTGTCGCAAAGATCTTGGGTTGGAGAAAAGCAAGCAATTACTTCTGGTTTTATCTTTATCGGCACGTAGCTGAGCACCGGCAAGATTAAATTTTCCACACATATATTTTTAGTCTGCTTTTTCTTCTCTCGTCCTTTCTTCTTTTTGCGTTTTTTTGCTTCTTGCATATCTTGTGGCATCGGCTCCCCTACCACAGCCGCTCCTCTCAACAATCCGCCAACTTGATTTCCCGCGCCGGAGGCTGCCCACCAAGAGGGAGCTCTGGCTCAGGGTCGTGGTCCTCGGCCGGCGCCGTACGTGCTGGAGATCGCTTCCGGAAGGATGGCCTCTTGGACGGTTGGTGATGGCGGTACCGGCGAAGCCCTTCATCATCTTCAACCCCCCCCCAATATACAAGCACCCCGTTGCGAATCATCTCTACGACCTTCGCCGACGCTCGTAATTAAGGGCATATTGGGCACCCAAAGCCGCAGACCCCGCCTCGTTGTAACGGTCCTCCAGATTCGAACCGGTGCCTTTACACGGGCCACCTGCCAGTTGATGATCGCCATCTCGGTCGGACCAACGAACCCGGCGGGCTTCCCAGGGGCGATCCTCGGTCTCCGACTCAGAACCAAACTCCTTCGGAAGTCGAGCTGGTGTAGCACTGGGGGGCCCACAGCCATGCCCACAAGGTTCGCCCAGCCTTGGCTGCTTCCAGCTCGGCACTCTTCAGCTGAAATTTCTCGGCGTCGAAGTCCTTCGCAACGGCATACTCCTTGAAGTGCTGGCCGTCCTCCGAGCAAACCAAGTACCGGCACAGGCGGACCTTATCACACCCACGGCATGCATTAACGATGGGGAGACTTCCGCGAACTGAATCTGCTTTAACGGAAACGAAGAGGCCGGGGAACAGATGGTTTGATTGTGCGCCCCGATCTTGAACACCACTACATGTCCTTCACGACGAACCAAAGCCCACTTCTCGCCCTGAGGGGAAGATTAAAAAAACCTTAGGTCAGTCGTCTCTGGAATACGACCGGTGCTCGTTTGCCCCAGCTGCTTCCGGAACCACTAGCGGCCTGTTGAGCCTAGTAGATCAGCGTTCCCAGCTTCTTAATGGCATACCGACCCACCCACACTACAGACATCACGATGAAAATCACAAGGGAGATGATGGGCCAGCACAGGGCCCACAGAGAGTGCGCTCCTAAATATAGAAGGAGGAGCATGGACAATCGAAAGAACTTTTGACATCTAGTGCGAATATTGGGCTATACGCTTCCGAATAAAGTGCAGGCCGCCAAACTCGCTGCCGTATAAGGAGCATACAGAGCCCGCTATCCTACGACTAGCCTTTGGCGCCCGTGGGCCCGCTCCCCTGATCCAAGGAACCAAGACTCCCAGATATCTTGGAAAGCTGCTCTTGCCGTCCACTTGTCCTCGGCCCAGGCCTGCAATTGAATCCACCTAGGAAGCTCCTTGCTGGAATTCTTGTACTCCTCAGCTCACGAGATGGAATTGGCTGCATCGAAAAGCCAGCCACCGTTACGTTGTGTTGCCGCGATGATTAGCACCACACGAAGAAAATATGACGTGACGTCCTACCCACCAAGCTTCTAAATTTTAATGAGCACTGGGGATCGAGCGCTTGCTCTTGCTTTTTCTGCCCCCTAAAAAACAATAATTATTACTAACTTCCCATATTACAAATTGCCTTAAGAGATATCTTCGAATCTAGACCATCGACCCACCGAAAGGCTCACAATTAAATAACTCAAATTTCTTTAAGATAATTATCGGGTCTGAATTTTCGGCGCAATAGAAATCTTAGAATTAGGCCAAATAAATATTTAAAATTTCCACATATTTCTATAATATTAATTTCGAGTTTTAATCTTCGATGTCCCAAAAAAATTTTATAACCAAATAAAAATATTATAAGTTTCTAGAAGCGGATAACCTTTAAAAAAAGAATTTAGAAATATTTTTAAGACTTATTTCACGTCCCGCCGAAAGCCTTCCAATTGAATAAATAATATTATATATAAATATCTATCTTTAGAAAATATCTTCGAGTTTTAGCCACGAAAATTCATTTAATTTAAGCAATAATATAAGATTTTCCATTAGAATTATGAGTCTTATTTAATTAAACATCTCTTTTTTTAGATAATTTTATTAAGAAATATCTTCGGATAAATGGCATAAATTTACTCGAATTAAATCTTCGGGTCTTAACCTAGCGAAATCTTTTAATAAATAAATAACCCAAATTTCTTCGAAATATATCTTCGAATCTAAGCTTAAACCAACCAATAACTTTCTATTTAAATAATTTATAATTAATTTCCTTAGAATATATCTTCGAGGCTTAACCCTCTATTCACCAAAGACCGCACTACTAAATAAACAACACAAATATTCTCATATTATATCTACGGTGTTCTTACAAACATCTTCTAAATTCACCTTAGAGTCTTTAAGTTACTGTCCACTAAAGACCTCGTACCTAAATAAACCCCACAAAAGTCCGCAAAATATATCTTCGAACCTTAACCTTCGACCCACCGAAGGCCTAACAATTAAATAAACAACAAATTCTTATATCTCCGGCCAGCCGAAAATAATATATAAGCCTTCACTTATCGCTCGCACCGCGATTCACTCCCGTAAACCACTCCGCGACACGCCCCCCACTACATAACATTCCCCTCAGACTCGCGCGACATCCCCACGACACACATGCCCTCGCCCCACTCCACAACACTCCTTCCGATCCATAGAATACCATGCCAGAATACAACATACACAACATACAAAGCATGTACTAAGTGTCCAATAATTCACGAAGCGAATAATAGAATCCAGAACAAAGTTAATCGAAAATATCGTCGTACGAAATCCTACATTTCCCAAGAATTTGTTGCGCACGTAATTACACTTTTCCCGGGATTCCTAGAGTTTCGTATTGTACGAAATATCGTAAACCGTTGGATTTCGGGGGGGGGTTTCATTTACCGAATAAAACCCTCAAAATCCCAGAAATTCCTATTCGTGCTAAGGGCTCGCCTAGCTCGTCTTTCATTATGAAAGGCAGACAGCCGCAGGCTTTCCAACGATCTCAAAATCCCGAGATTTTCGTGGCTTCCTACCGGCAGCTGTCGTCAGCAAATCCGAAACCAGAACAAAAATACAGCGATTTATAGAGTAAATATCAAGCGATAAATACATTTCATTTTTTATTCAATCTGTGTCTTCTATGCACGAATACAAAAGACCATATCTCCCAAATCAAAATTACCCACAGACTTTAAATATCAAGATGTCAAAACTTCAAAACCTCTATAATTTTATTATTATTATTCTTCAAATTATCTCACCAATATTGATTCTCGTATTTGGCAAAATTTGTTTTAGGCTCCGTGGCAATCGCTCTGTACTTCTATGCTCGAAAAACGGGAAATTTAATGGACATGTAAAGGGCAGATATAAGGTAAGTCAAACCACAGGGAAACTCAAAACGAAAGCCTTATGCACGCCTCAATTCAAGCGGACCGCAGCAAGCTCCACGTGGCGACCTCGTAGAGGTGGAGATGCCTGTTTATTCGAGGGCATAAGGCCCTAGCGGCTTTAGAAGGTGTCGCAAGGGATTTGCCGAAGTGGTCTCTGCATTTCTATTGTCCGTCGTGTCAATAAGCTTGGTTAGTACTCATCTTCCTTCGTTTTCGCTATCTTTCGGAAAACAATCTGTCACTCTGCCACTAGGCTGGTACTGGTACGGAATTGAGGTTTCCTCTGCTTGTTCGCGCCTTGCACTCGGAGCTTGGTTACTTGACGTTCTGCATGTAATTAGCATCTATGCTGTGCTGCCTTAACATTATCCCCATGTCTCCCGGTTGTGTACGTTTGAATACAAGCCCGCTCCTCTTGCTGCCTGTGCCGCAGCTGCTGCTCCTATCACGGAAACAACAACAATAATAATAATAACAACAACAACCATCACCACGACAACCACGACAACCACAACAACCACGACTAACAACAACAACAACAACAGCAACAGCAACAGCGACAGCCACAGCAACAGCAACAGCAACAGCACCAGCACCAGCACCAGCACCAACAACAACAACACCAACACCAGCAGCAGCAGCAGCAGCAGCAGCAACAGCAACAGCAACAGCAACAACAGCAGCAACAGCAACAGCACCAGTGCCAGCACCAAAGACAACAACATCACGACAACAAGAACAACAACAAGAACAACAACAACGACAACAACAACAACGACAACGACAACAACAACAACAGCAACAACAACAACAACAGCAGCAACTCCCACAGCGACAGCGGCAGCATCAGCGACAGTCGCAGAAGTTACAACATACAACACCATCATTATCAACAACCCAAGCACTGTTGCCACCAGAAGTAGTTTTGTAGCGCTGCTGGAGTTGCTTTTCTGAAAGAGGTACTAGTACCTCGTCTGTTACTGGAAAGGCTTCCGTTACCTGCTGCTGCCTCTAGCAGACTGGAATGTTTGCGGCCTGCTTAATTACTGAAGGAACTTCCATTCTGTTTTGGGCGGTGAACAAGCAATCAACATGTCGCGCTATGCTACGTGTGAATGCTTGCCAGACTCGGGGAGAGTGAGCGCAGCCCCGGAGGGCCCGACATGGCTGTTGATCTAAATTGCTTCATCCCGGAATGACCTTCTTCACGAATAAAAAATTAACTTTAGCGCCACCACGGCGGAACTGTCGCGAAGGCATATTTACATACCTTTGCAAGTTAGAACCCTGAGTTATAAGCCGTAAGCTTCGCGATGACAAGTTGCTATGGGCATTATAATTAACAGCATTTGGCCGGTTTCCTTTGCGTGTTAGACAGGCTTTCGTACCAACGGAGGATTGAAAAGCTTTCTTCATGGGGCTATTCCAGGGGTCGTAAGGGCTTCCTAGGAGGTGCACCTTTCGCCAGCCACTCGCGAAATACACCAACATGTCCATTGGTGGGTGGCCTTGATCTGGCTACGTCGCTTACGCGGAACTTACGCGCTAAACCCTGTACTGGAACCGAATTTTTGGGTTTGTTGTTGATAAGATTGACGGTAGTAGTTGTGGCAGGTACTGGTAGTAATTGGAGACTAGTAGTAACAGTAGCAGTAGCAGCAGTAGTAGTAGGTAGCAGCAGTAGCAGCAGCAGCAGCAGCAGGAGTAGTAACAGCAGTACCAGTTGCAGTGGCAAGAGCATGAGAAGTGGTGATAGAGTAAACAAAAATATTAAGGTAATAATAATACTACTGAGTGATAATCGTAACAATGCTCGCAACATCAACAATAGTAAAGCCAATAGCAACAGTAGTAGTAATACCCATAATACTAGTACTAGTGCCAGTACTAGTATTAGTGATAGTACCAGTACTAGTACTCGTACTGGTAACAGTAAAAGATAGTAACAGTTACATAAACAGCAACAGTAATCGTAACAGTGACAGTAATAGTAAGAGTGATAATAATGGTCATAGTAACAATAACAGGACAGTGACAGGAATTGTAGTGGTGGTAGTAGTAGTAGTAGTCGTAGTAATAGAAACAGTAGACGTATTAGTAATAGTAGCAGTAATAGTAATAACAACACGACAGGTAGGCTAAACAAATAACTTTCGCAGAAAATAAGTAAACTTTAGCGGCACCATTGCAGAACGTTCGCGAAGGCACATTTAGCTATGCAGTCAAATGTCGTTTCATATAAACTATGCCACAAGGAGCTTTAGATCAACTACCATATGCTGATCGGTCTGTGTGTGCGTGCTGGAAGGTGATGTAGCATTTGCGGCGACATCCAGCCGCTGCCATCAGCTAGTGACAGTGCCCGTTCGGAACATCGACTTCGTTGGCTTTCATCCAGCTTTGACACATCATCTAAAGACATGTTCTCGTTATCTGCGGGCAATTGCGCGGCAGCTTGCAAGCTTTCCACAAAGCTCAGCAGGGCCACACATCAAGATGTGCTCGGGGCAGCAGTAAAGAATAACCCGAGCAGACTGCCCTGACAGAAATGCCGTCGGGATGGGCGGACGGCCCGTGACATGCTCGATGAGGCGGAACCTCTGCGGTGCGATGGTCATTGACCACCACAATGTCACAGGGATCAACATGCGTCAAACAGCCGCGTTTTGCATGCGGCACACCCATGTACCCTTCGTGCATTTCCAGCTGCTTCCCTCATCTCTCTTGGAAGCTTGCTGCATCGTATACTGAAATAAACAAAACATAACAAAAACCTAATGTGAAACGGCAGACAACAAAGAATTGTCAAACCAGCTCGCTGGAACCCGAGAGGCTTGGAGTCTGCAGCTCCGATGCTAACATTTGCCAGATCTAGGTGCACCATGGTTGGATAAGTTCTTTCAATCTATCGTGGACATTGAGACTGTCATCTGAATCACCAGAATGGCGCTGTTAGCATCAAAGGATCCTGTTATGAACGCAGGCTGGTGAAGCACTTTTTTGTCCTGTAATGTCCTGTATCACGACAGTCGCCAGAAACATGCTAGGTGCCGCGCACGTGGGAATGCAGGGAACCGGCGTGAACATTTTCGTGTTTGGATTACATAAGCACCAGGCCTTCGACTGAAGGTATGCGCACAAGTTGTTGCATTTGGCCTTCCTTGTCGGACCAAGCCGCACAGGCCTTGCCCAAGTCTTTGTGACATAGTCAAGCCCCGCCGCTTCCCACGCAGCTGTACAAACGGCTGAGCATGGCAGAAGCTGACACTCGCAATCAAAGAACGGACACCAAGTGGGCTGACATCCCGCACAACTGATGGACCTTCCGAGTCTACGTGCCATCTGTACACCAAACACCTCACAGGTCAGATAACCACAATATACTACAACCGCATCCACCTGCAAGGTGCCAGATATTGCAACAATGAACGTTGCAGGCTGGGTAACAGCTCGCAGATGTGGCTGGAAGATTCGAGGCAATGTCGGAATGGGTTGCGGAAGTGCATGTTTTGTCTTGGGACGTAGTAGTTAATAGTTTGCTCACGCCAAGTTCGATACCACCCTCGTTGGACCAAATTTAAGCTATGCCATCACTGCCATCTATGTGTTCCTAGGCACCATTCGCCGAGCAGGAAGTCATTCAGCGGACGCTTCTCCAAGAAATCACCTTTTCTTGCCGGCCACATCGGTCAAACCCTTGCCTCAGCTCCAGGAAGTTAGTCTCTCTGTCTGTCTTTCTGCGGGGCTTAGGTCGCCGACCTGCAGGCACTTAGCTCGCCCGTCTTCTTTTGGTTTATGGAGTGGACGATGCAGTGGCAGCGACTGCTAGGTTTGTCCTGCTTTTCTGAGCTGCAATCGGATCCATGTCTTTGTGGTCCCACTTTGCTCCCGTTGGTCTGGAGGGCTCCCGTTAACTCTCTTCTCTCTCTCTCTCACACTCTCGACCTCGAGATGCAGGAGGATGGGTGCCGTGAGTTGTGCAGAGAGTATTGAAGCAACAAGCTCCAAAATCGACCCAGTGCTGCCATTTTGCGGATGTAGGGATCCTGGAGGACTTCCAGGACGTCAGGTCGTTGATCACGGTCCCGCGTCAGAATTCGACCTTGCATGGCCATGTCTGGAGCTGTTTGGTGTCGAAAGAAACTCGGAAATCCCTACCAGGTGCCGAGAGCCACACAGTTGCACTAGGCATGCGCGGACGCGAGGGGCATCTTGCACCCCTCCAATCCCATCCCACGCGCATTGGCTTCTCGACAGTCATTTGACAGCCCCTGTACCCGCCTAAGGGCATGCATGGACCCGGTAGAACAGCAAACCAAACTCAGGTCCAAGGATCGTAGGAACTCCTTTGCTTCGTTTGAAACCTTCGGAGACGTCGGAATGACCTGCTGGAGCGAACAGGCTGAATGAGGCCGATAGTTCGTTCCCGTCTAGGCCAAAGACAGGTCTTGCGGCCCATCTTCTTGTTGGCTATGTTTGGCTGTGTACTGTAAAGGTTTTCGCAGGGCCGGGTTTTCAAGCAGCAGATGTTGCCTGGCACTACCGTGACTGCTTCATCTGATGACAGTTCAATATGTTCTACGACGGAAGCCCCTTGATACGAACATGGCGATGTTATGCTACAGTGCAAGCCCGGGCCAGCTCGAAGGTGTCTTCAATGCCCACAGACCGGCGAAAAGCGTCCTACCAGCATCGTTTGCTTCGTTTTGAGCTGTCAGCTGGGATCTGCACGCACTCTGCAGCTCTCCTGGCTCTGACCATCACCGAAAGGCCGGCGATTGAAAAGGAGCTCCTGAAGTAAAAAATGCAATGATGACTGAGACAGCGGGCTTGACTGTTTAAGAAAACCAGGTTCGGCTGCTCTTGCCACTTGCAGCCCAGGATCAAAGAAAACGACTCCTGTGCTCCACACCTAAGGAGCATTGGAAAGAGTCGAACGTCATACCCTCCTCTATTGGCTGCACGTGCTACTGCCGACGAAACAGGTGGACGGCACTATGAGTTAGTTGATCTTCTCAAGATTGGCTGCTGCAGATGCTGACGCAAGTGGAAAATGCCGACCACTCAAGGAACTGAGCATACGAAGCGTGAACCGCTGAGAGCATCACGTCCACCTTACCTTGGCAGGTGCAGTGGAGGAGGACCACAGCAGTCTCTGCAGGAACAGGCCTGTCTGCTCCAAACTCCGATCAAATCCTAATTAACCTGGAAGCTGCCTGTGTTGCCTGTTCTCCGAATTGGAAACAACCGCGATTGGCGTAGTGTAAAATGGGCTATAATGTCCATGGCCTACGAATCGACAACGAACTTTCTCGAGCTGTACTTCAGGTTTCGGCATTCCATGAAGAACACGGCGGCTCAGGTTTACCTTTGAGATCGGTCTAGCCACTGCTGATCGTCGGCGATGCCGTCTCATGGCCTGGGTGGCTCACTCTCTTCATATGGCAGCCGCACACGACAGCACTCATACCCAAGATCTTTCCTGGTTCTCTTCGCTTCCAAGGAACACTCGGGGGGAAGATACCACGAGGTGCCAGCACCGCGTGTGGAGAGCTCGATTATTCCTTCTGCGCCTCAGTACGGGAGTCAGATGCTGCCTGCATCAACGTCAAATCAAATGCTGTGCTAATCCGCCGTGTGCTACCTTGAGCAATGGCTGCCTTCAGTATGCTAACCCAGAGCAGCAAGCTGAACGAGGCCAGCCAGTGTGGGCGAAAAGTTTGCATCGCTGATCTTCATCACTCAGGACCAAGCTATGGTTTGCCATCTTGGAGAGCCCGAAATCACAGATTTTGACCTCTTGAAAGGCCAGCGTGCTCTTCTGTGGTAGTAGCTGGGGTCCGGGGTAGCTTGACTTGTCAAGTGCCCCAACCTGCCCAGCATGATAGAACACGTTAGAGGGCTTGATGTCGTAATGGATGATCTTTCGACCGGCGCTATTCAGGTAGCGTAGGCCTGTCCTGAGCTTCCGTGGGCACGATTTGTGTTGAACTTGAGGAGGCATTGACATGCACTGACTGACATCCGCGTAGGCTGCGGGTCTCTATGATTCCATTCCATAATCGTGAAGCCAAGCCACAGAATCTGGACAATAATAGTTTTCGCTTCTTTCTCAGAGAAAGGACCAGTGCTCTTCAAGCCTCAGCTACAGCGACTAGATGTGCAGATGCACAAGTGAAAAGCGAGAAGACCTCGGGCCTTTCGTGCATAGTATCGCTATTCTCGTCCTTAGACATAGACCTTAGTCCGACCGGAAACCCCAGACCCGCATCCGGAACACCCGTGCCCGGATCCGGAACGCCCGGACCCGGAACCGGAAACGCCCGGATCCGGACACCCGGGCCTGGATCGGAACGCCCGGCCCGCATCCGGACACGCCCGGAAAACAACAACGACAACGACAACAACAACAACAACCACCACAACCACAACCGAAACAGAACAGCAGCAATACCAACCAGCAAGGAAGCTGGCGTGTTTGTCGCCGCGAAGGGTGTGTCATATGTCGTTCTTTTTTCATTTTTTGTGGCCAAAAGCCTGCAGACCTCGATTTTTGTGTGGTATTCGTGAATGAGACATGTTTTTGGCTGTTTGGTTTTCCCGGGTTATCGAAGAGGTTTTTTGAGGATCTGTCGCGAAAACAGTGGCTCTCATTGTTTTTATTGGTTGATTTTGGGTTGGTTTTTAAAGCTTTTGTTTTGTGTCTGTGCAAAAACGTCGTAAAACCGCGATTTTTTGTTGTTGCGGGTCCGTGTCACATTCAACATAACAACAGCAGCAGGATGCAGCAACATTCTCATTAGCATCATCATAGTTAATTCCCCCTTCCCACCCCCCCACCCCCCAACGAAAGCAAACCAAAATAAGAAGAAAACCCACAAGCGAATATCACAAGCCGCATCGCCCTGGACGTTAACTTCCCCCGCCCCCCCCATCCCCCCTCCCCACCCCCCTCCCCTCCGCAACGAAAGCAAACAAAAATAAGACTGATAGCATAAGCGAATATCACAAGCCGCATCGGCATGGACGTTAACATGCCACCCATCCCCCCTCCCCAATCCCCCCAGGAAACCAAAAAAAGAGAAAGAGAAACGAGAAGGCAAACGAAAGCCACAAACGAAACCAGCCGAGTTGCAAGCCAAATACGGAAACGGAGAAGGCACAGAATACCGTAAAGTCCGACAGAAACGACATGCGAATGTGCAAAACCTCGGTTTTTGGTTTTTTCCAGGAAGCCAGTGTAAAAACCGATGCGAAAGCCGCATCGGAGATTTTTTGTACAAGCTGCAGCGTGCCGAAACTCGAGTTCTGGCACATTGCAGCCCCGAAATCGATGCACCCTTTGCGGTGGCATACGCGCCACCTGCCAACAACACCAACAACAACAACAACAACTACAACTGCAGCACTTATTGCCGCCAAGCATCGCGTGTCCAATGTCTCACCTTCGCAAAGCTCCAGAACGGCCACAAAGGCATGGTTATCCACTGCGAAGCATTCGCGCATCTGGACAATGCCTTGACCGCACGCTGCATGCTGGACTCAGGCCGCTTTAAGTTGGAACACCTCTTTGACAGACCCCCCCCCCCCCGCGGCAGTATGTCTTTGCAACCACAAGCGGCACGTCTTCTTTTCTCCGCTGCTGGAAACCAGCGTGACTTGAGCGCATCATCTCAAAGTCTCAAATAGCGATGCAGGGCCAGCCAGACGTCTTCGTGGCAGTGGCTCCATTTCACATGCTGGGGCATCTCGAGAGCTCAACGCTCTGGCTGAACTCCGCATCTTTCCCGGAACGGCAACCAGTAGTTGCATCATGTTGCATCTGAGTTGCGTGGATGCTGCAGGGCCTTTTGAATCTCGGCTTCCTTGGACATTACTGCAAGGCTGCACAGTGCCCAGAAACTCAAGGCTGCTCAACTTAAGGACAAGCACATGTTGTGCCTGACATTCGGCAACTGGACCGGCATCGAACAAGAAACTACGAAGACAACTGCAAATTGAAGATGGTGAAATACCATAGCAGTACGTCAAGGCGAATCTTGCTTCCGTGATACTCGCAGAGCCCAGCGCACCGCGTCCTTGCACATGTCGTTCGACATCTTCGAATTGATCTCATTCAGCTTGATTGCGCAGTAGCCTTAGGCTGGGTTTCATGTTGTTGAAAAGGTGAGTGTCCAACACACAAACGGAACGGTCTCTCTCACGTTTCTCCGCGCAAATACACGTTTTGTTTATACATGTGTACACACACATATATGTATATACATATACACACTAATAATATAATACTAATACTAAGACTAATGCTCATAATGACAATACTCATAATAATAATAATAACAGTTAACAATAGTAGTAATGTCAATAATATTAAATATATACTGGTATGTGCAATGTACAAACCTGATGTATTCATATATACACATTGTTCAGATCTGTATATTCACATTACACAAAACCAGCAACATAGGACATCGGGGGGCACATCATCTCAAGGTCGAAGGCCTTGTAGATCTCCGAGAACCCACCCTTGCCGATCAGGTTCAGCAACTGAAATCTGTCCTTCAGGCGATGTGAGGCTTTCTGCCCGTGGTCACTCGGCCCATCGGAATCTAAGCCATAAGCGAGCAGTGCAGGGCAATCGGCTGGACGAGATTGCTTCTCATTTCAGGCTTCTATGTCTGGGTTTCCCACTGAGAGCTCGTTTGTCAAAATTCGGAGGCCTGCAGCATCGGGTAGTGACCGAAGCGCGACCTGGCTCGTGAACAGCTTTGCAGCAGCGGGATCTGCCAAACTCTTGTTGCGAGATGTGCCAGATCTGAACAATCTCATCCAGAAGTTTATTCAAGAACGAACAACAAGGTCTGCGGCGAGCCCACTCTGTGAGTGGATGACGTGCGGCATAGACCGGCATACAAACGCCTATGCAATCCGCAGCGGCGCCGCCTGTCTTCCGCATTCACCAGGTGCTTGTTTTTGAGATAGGCATTTCGCTCCTCGGAACAGTGCGGGTTCCGTAAGTGTGTAGGATGAAATTTCTTCTAGAAGGCACGCTGCTCAAGGACACGGGTCTTCCAGTCTTGCATGCCCGCGACCCAAAGGTCCAATGTATGAATGCGAATCATGCAAATCCCTGACTCGCAGTTCTTCTGAGGAGTGGTCGGCCATCAGCCGGCCCTCGCGCTCCTTGATCATGGCGTCCTCTCTCCTGGCCCGCTCACGGGGTACTGTTATGACCGTAGAGCCCACCTTCCGCGCCCGTCGGTGCACCCTCATCCTGAGTCTAATTAAAGATTCTAAAGTTCTCAGCTGGCTTTCGTGCGTCGTTGCTCATGCACCCACCCCGCCCGCCTCGCCTTGAAAAGGTGTACCAGAAAGTGCGGAGTCACTCCGCCACATCCGCTACTCAACTTCAACATGAACAGCATGCGAGTTTGATTGTGCCACCATTTGCAGTGCACTTGTTGCTTGGCTCGGTCGCTCACCGTTTTTTGCGTATATGAATGAGGTGCCCCTAGGGAAGGCTTGTATTCACCAGGTGAACATGCACTGGAGCTGTGCCAGCAGCTCTTGCCAAGCATTCCCCAAGATCTCCCAAGGGTCCGATGAGACTGTGGGCACATTCAACTGCCTATGGACTTTTCGACACATGCAGCTGACGTCAACCTGGGTAGGCGTGGATTTGGAAAAAAAACACAGAAACTGCTTAACACCATGGTTCATCTGCTGCTTGGGCCTGGACCCTTCTTGGCTCGTGGCCGTGCAACAGTTTCCGCACGCTTCCCCGAAGACAGAATGTAACATGCCGGGTCACCTGATGTACTCGTGTCGGTGATTACATACTTCTCCTAAGCTTCCGAATTGTCGTGTTGCGATAATAAATCGGACTGCAGCTTGACCGATGAAATCTGCTGCATCGGATTCTGATCTGCAGTGTCCCTACCGAAAGCAGCTCTCTTCAACCCAGCCTTGAAATATACGGTGTGATAAATGCTGACAGCCCGCGCTGCTCCATCAGGTCGTCTGTTTCTTCCGTGTTGGCGTCCGCGTCATCGGTCTCAATGGCCTGCTTCACAGGGGCGAGAACACGTCGCATTCTGGTTTGCGCTGCCCGGTGCTTCCTGCAAAGTCCCAACGGCCTTGCTTTTGGACTGCTTCGTTAAGGAGAGCTTGAGGGATGCCACAGAGTCCCGCTCCTGGCCACCACGCTTACGGCGCACACAGGCTGCTGCTTTTGATCTCTCACTCTCTCAGTATGTCCGAGGGCGACCATGATATAGCTTCGACTAACGGGCTGTCCTGCTGAAGCTTCTTTCGAAGTGCCGTGATGGCATCCTCACGAATGGAATGGGCACAGCACGCCAAATCGACGTCCACTGCGTCAGCTGCACTTGCTGATGTCTCCAAAGGGAGGTGGGCTCCCGCATTAGCAACGGCGGGAAACGACAACAGAACACGCACAACAAGAAGAAGAATACAGAGATGGGGTTCACAGAGACCGGTTCCGCTCTGACATTTCTCGAAGATCATGCATACTGCAAGGGCAAAGCAAGAAGACGGAGGCAAGCGCCGAAGGGAATGCAGCCAAACGGGGCGGTGGGATGGGGGCGGGAAGGGTTGGTCGATGAATCAATTCATTTGGGGTTCAGCAGGTCGTCCAGGACCACTGCAAAAGCACACAGAAACCCTCGCTATGCCTATGAAAACGGACGGTGGCAAACTCCAGACATGCAGAGAAGCGTTTTTTTCTCAAAAAAAGGCGTTCGGAAAAGGCATTCCGAAAAAAGGGCGTTTCTAAAAAGCGTTCGCAAAAAGCGTTCCGAAAAAAAAGCGTTTCTGAAAAGCGTTCGCAAAAAGCGTTCCGAAAAAACGGCGTTTCTGAAAAGCGTTCGCAAAAAGCGTTCCGAAAAAAAGGCGTTCCTGAAAAGCGTTCGCAAAAAGCGTTTCGGAAAAAAAACCTCTCTCAAAAGCAATCCTGGTTTCTGTTTCTAGAAGAAAAGAATCCAAGGTCCAGACGTGATTTCTGCTTCCAATGTGTTGCCTGCAACCTTATTCCTGGTGTGCATGTAAATGCATCTTCGGAAGCCACGGTTGGAGTAGGTCCTACAACTTTATAAACACATAGCCCTAACGGTTTGCCGCCCGCCCGCCAAAAAACAAACGCCAAAAAAACGCTTCTTCGGCCAGGGCCCGGGAACGCCAAAAAAATGCATTTTACACTGTGTTTGCCATTTTTTTGGCGTTCCCGGGCTATGGCCCAAAAGGCGTTTTTTTTTTGCGTTCCTGGATTTGCGGCGTTTTCCGAAAGCGTTTTTTGGCGTTCTTGGATTTGCGGCGTTTTCAAGAAGCGTTTTTTTGGTGTTCCTGGATTTGCGGCGTTTTCAATAAGCTATTTTTTGGACCGCCTCGTAGAATATCAGGGCACCCATTTCAGGAATACATATATATATATATATATGCAGGACCGT
>CAJNJA010000003.1:22634-35008 GCA_905231915.1 Symbiodinium necroappetens | reverse complement strand
TTCAGGAACACCTATTTTTAGGAACGGATTTCGGGAACGCTAAATAAACGCTTATTGGCCTTAACCGGAATGCCAAATGTTCTGCCCTATCCGTTTTCATAACGCTATGCTGGCGTTGAGACTTCTTACGTGCAGCTTGCTTTCATTCCGCGACTGTAGTCTTCCAAGGGGCTGCTTCGGTACCATTCTCCCATTCCGCAGTGCCGTACAGATTGGTCTTGTATCTGCCAACCTGATTGGGGTCGCAGCGATGGACTCCCAAGTCTGCAGGTTGTTTGAGGGTCAGGGCTAGCGGCTAGCAACTCGTCAAGTGAGGATTGGTTTCAGGAAAAGGTCAGCACGGATGACTACTTAATACTACTTACTTACTTACTTACTTACTTACTTACTTACTTGCTTACTTACTTACTTACCATTTCGGAACGATGACCGTGTACACTGACATGTAACCTTGAACCCGCGGAAGGTGTGCAGATTCCAGCCCCGATTCCGGGGATCTGCTGAAAGAGCACTCAGACTGCTGGTTTCGGTCATACGGGACGTCATGGGGAAGGCCACATCCTTGCCCCTCGATTACATTCAGATTCAGATGGCCGGAATGGCTTGCAGGATCTGCGAAGCCCTTTGCAGCTATATACATAAATGTAGGTATGCACGTATACAAAGATATCAAAGTGCTTGTTGAAGGCATTTATGGCAATCTGAATCTTGCCAGCTGGTGCCGAGGCACGCGAAGACCATCGTGGAACAACTTCACACGAAGCTTCTCCTCGGATGCATGAGCAACTCTCGCAGAATGCTCCAGGTTGCCGAGATTTTAAGACGTAAAGAAATTCTACAGGAAAAATAAGACTACAAGCAAGTATCTCATAGATCTGGAAGTTCGGAGCTGCCAGGTCATCGGTTTTCTCTGCAGGTTACAACTGTTACACGGCGTCAGTACAATCTCAGAAGAGATATCGGATTCGGGTGCAGTGCTGCCTGATGCCAGCGCAACCAAAAGGCTCCGCCGAACACACTGTGACGCCTGGGCTCGGCAATATGCCTTTCTTAACTCAGTTGAGTGGCTCTTTCGTTCTTCGCATTCTCGACCAGCGCGTCTGCTAGCATGAAGCGGCCTGGCAGCTTTGCGGTCGAGTGGCAGCTGGCCACCAATGGAGGCTGATAGGCCTTTTTTGGCTAGGTTGATGAGGTTCTGCATCTGCGTCTTCTGCTCGTTGAGCTCTTGCCTGGGCCGGAAGCCAACAATGTTTCAATCTGTGCTGAGTGATACTCCCCTCTCACGCCCTGCCCCATCGACCTACTGGCAAGCAAGCCACTGCAGCCGCTTGATCTCGCGTTCTTTGGGGCATCCCGCCTGGCTGAGTAGTGCCGGAAGAAGAAGCTCCAGAACAGATTGCGGCGAGCCGAACAGAGCAAAGCTATGACACTACTGGTTCTCGGTGTGTCCCCGACTTTCTCTGCCTGTGCTCAACCCTCGCAGTGTGTCTGTAACCTTTCAAAGCCTTCGGCCTCCTCTGGATCGTGGCCGTGCTCTGGGGTCAGAGTCTGCCGGTGCTTTCCTCGAAGAATCACAGGCAGCGGCAAATAATTGTGCGATTCTGTCTGGTTCTCAGGTGGACCGCACTTATGAAACTCTGAGCGGCGCCCACGGCTGATGGTCGGACTGACAGTGGCTTGGTCCGGATCGAGGCTGGGAACAGGTGGGTGTGGACGCTTGCTTCCTTGCGAATCAGAGACAAATGGAAAGCCGTGGCTACTTTCACTGCAGGGATGTCAGCATCTCGTCCCATCCCTCGCATGTCGCATGCCGTGCGTGCCTCTACGATTCTCGGCCGCCTTTGGCTTCGTGGGTGGCTGGGCAGCCTTATGTACTCGTGCAGTGCGCAAGATCTCTTCTTGATAACTGTCTCTTTGTGCTCGAGTCCTGCCTTTGGATGTCTATGTCTATGTTGAGTACGTAGGGTCTTTTCGCACCAGATTCGGTAATTTAAACTCGGGGGCACCTGTTGCCTGAGACGTAGCAAACACCACTGCAACACGTGGCAAGGCCGAATGTGACATGCCCATGGCAACTACTAATTCTAGCCTCGAAGCAGCCTGCGATGTCTCAGTGGATTCAGGCTCTTCCTCCGGAGGTCCTGACGACGCCTCCTGCAGTTGTTACATCGCGACTGGTGGGTACGAAACGGAGCCCCTCGCTCAACTCACAGCTTCCCAGCTGGCCATTCTCGACAGCGGAAAGCTGCTTGCAGCCCAGGGTCATCTGTGCGCGATCTGCTTTCGTGTTTGGGAGTCCTGGGAGTTGAGAGCACAATCTGTGGACAGTACCACTGCCTGCTACGCAACACTGCGCACATACATTCATGTACATGCATGTATGCGTATATAAACACACAAACAAACAAAAACACACACACGCACACACACGCGCCTTCGCTTATGCTTAACTTCATATTTATTCTATCTATGTACGTATGCCTCTTTATGTGTGATATATACTCTATATATATATATATGCTACCCCCCTTCAGTTATCTACCTTTGTCGTGGCTTTCCAGGGCACGTCGGAGAGCATGTTTGGGCTAGGATGACCATTCAGGATATTCCTGCTGTTCGGTCTCAGGGTTGACATTTCGGTCAGTTTTTTTTGTGAAGGGGGGTATCGAGGGCAGTAACACCAGAGTCGCCAGTGCGACCACTATCAAGGCCAAGGCCCGTCCTCAATGTGAAGGTTGATGCTGTTCAGGATGAAAAATCACTTCAACTTCACTTTGGTTCTTAAGGTTCCTATTGGAGCTTGATCTCTAGTCTGCAGCTAATATCAGACTTGCCGTTGGGGTTAACCCGGGGCCGATGCTGAGCTTGGGGAATAAACGTGGGCTGTAGTGAATAATCCTGTCACGGTGTATATGGGCATGAATGGTGAATACTGCCATGACGGTTAAGACGAGTATGAGAGTAGGCTCATGTTAGGTCGGCTGGCAGTACTTCGGGGTTGAAAAAACTTTGTTGAGGCCAATGTGAGGGTTGTCACTTAGGCCACTATAACAACTATCATGCTAAGCTGAATCGTAGTTTATGCGCGAGGGTTGGTATTCGATAATCTCGATGATGCTCACCTCACCGAGCAAGAAACTGTGGTAGATGTTGTGGTCGCCTAGTAGGAGGACTGGACGGCTTCCGATGCAGGCAAACACTGGTTCCTTTTCCGCACTCGCTGGCTTCGAAGTCAGTGACGTCTGTGCAACGGGGAACACACGCACTCAATGGCTCAAAGGATCTAGCAGCCGTAAGTACCTGAACTACATTTGACTCGTTGGCACTTGAGCCAAATGTTGCTGGTTTGTTGAGCTTGTCGGACTGAGAGACCGATTCCGTGCTGGTTGGCAAAGCCGTCCCAAGCACGTTCATGTACACTGTAACATACTTCATCTACATAGCTCATATAGCGACACCACGAATTGCACGAGGCATCGAGGTCTGTTCGCAGTTTACAATAGAACAGACGTTGGGGTTTGCTGTTGCAATTCATTGCTCAGTCAGAAATGAGGAGCCCCAACAAGGCTTCAACATCCATACTGCTGTTGCGACGATTCTTGCTTCTACCAAGTAGGAATTATTTTGCGGGCCGGCACCACTGTTTATCTTCAGCCATTTCCAAAAGATTTCAGTGAGCAAGCGCACGGAAACCAACAATACATGCTACAGCATCGTGGATTTGATTTGCATGCAGCTGGGCTATCACGCCGGCACTCATGGTAGTGTGAATATGAAAAGGCCTGTCATTCTTCGGTTTATTGTTACTAGGATTAATATTGGGTCCAATGGACTTCAGTGAGCAAGCCAAAGGAAACAACGCTACTATTGTTCATCGTGGATTTGATTTGCATGCAACGCTGGAAGGGTAGGCTATCATGCTGGCACGCGGGCAAGTGAATTGGAGTTCAGTCCGAAGTATGAACTTCAATCCCGAGGAACTTCAATACTCCCGGATCCAAGATTCAAGATCCCGGTGAACCTTTGTCCTGGAATCTTGAATCTTGGATCCGGGAGTAGTGAAGTTCAATCCCCGGGATTGAAGTTCAATTCTCGGATTCCTTTCCCAGTGCCCTAGATACATGCACCAGTGCTGTGAACACGTGCGCGGGCTTGTATTCTATCATCTGTTGTTTTGGTACTGCACACTGACTGCACACATATTAGGGGGCTACCATAGACACATACAGACATGTACAGAGTTGTGTTTGGGTGAGTTTGTGACGGCAACAATACAAGACAACAATGACGACAGTAGCAAGGAACGACAATGGGCTCTAAAGAACCCACGAACACGGTAGATAACTGAGGGGAGGGTACCTTGTTTATATATATATGTATATATATATATGTATACGTGCATGCATACATATATACATACATACATATGCATATATGTATATATATATGTGTGTATATATAGATATGTGGTCATATGCATCTATATGTATGTATGCATGCGTTTATATATATATATATATCTGTGAATATCTAGCTATCTATCTATCCACCTACCTACCTAGCTATCCATCTATCTGTCTATCTATGCAGTACATCCCGCTGAAATACATACATCCATTTTTAGCACTCGACACTCGACCAAGTCAGGCGAGGTTTGTGTCGCAACTCAGCAAACTCAAGGCTCTTCTCGAGCGCACCCGGGCCTCATTGTGCCCAGGAGCTTCTGTTTGGACAGAAACCCGATGCACACACACACACACGTACATGCACATGTGCACGCGTATGCACATTGACATAGACATGTCTGTGTATATATATATATACACATATACATATGCTACAACTACATACGTGAATACATAGATACCTACATCTATTGGAATACTGTAGCTGTACATCATAGATCTCATTGACACTTCTTCTACTGAGAAAATTGCTTACAGACATTTACGGGCCACTCGTTTTCTCTGGAGATTCTCAGGCTTCGGCGAAGGGTCCGCTGTGGCATCTGCCCCGTCCATGGCGACGGTGGATCAGCAACCAATGCGAGTGGGTAAATGCAATATAAAGTTTCTGGATGCTGAAGTGCCGGTCGTGATACATCGCAACGGGTGAAAACAGTATTGACCGCACAAAGAACGGCCGAAGACCTACTTGCAGTCTTAAACACTTGGCAATTTAACATCATGCCACTATCCATCTCCCTACTTCGGGCGGCAAACAGGAAGTCAATGCAATAGCTCGTGTGCATGAGTTCATTGCAGGCAGGCTCTGCGTCAAGGAAGTAACGAGAACATCGAGGACTTTCCGACGTGGGAAGTCTCTCGCTTGCGAGCAGGGTCGAAGCTGGGCTATCGCAAAGGGAACGAGAGTTTCAGTAGATCCCCTTGCATGAATATCATTGAATATCGGCCTGCTCTTACGTTCCGTTTCCCTGCGCATCCTGCAACATCTCTCTTTTCAGCACGCGACCGGGCCCGGTAGTATGCACTACAGGAAAGCCCTCAGCACATAATTGTTTCTGCGCTTGGTCGATGTAGGCAGCCAGTTCCATGAACAATAGAGCACGTGCTGCATGGAGTGCACCTTCCGGCAAGGTCGTCCCCATTCAAGTTGAAATGCTTCGCTTGCTTGGCTAGCATCACACCGTCCCTAGTTGGCGAGACAGCATGTGCAAAGGTAGCGTCAGACTTGCGCTAATGGACCCCAATTGTCACTGGCAGCCTTGAGTGCTCGTTCAATCCTCTCCATGTCCTTGAGTGACTGCTGGAACTCCAAGGGATGCAAATCCTGGCAGAAAACTGGCTATGGCTGTCGGATGCTCAAGCCCGAGCAAGTCCATCATTAACCCGCTTATCAAAGCCGTGATTTGCGACAAGATTTTGAGAGACGCATTCCACCCGATTTCCTTTCGAAACCAGCTTGCTAGGCAAAATGTGTGGGCGTCATGGGCCGCCAAGCAGCCGCTTCGTGGTTCAGATTGTCGACACCTCGCGAGGACTTGTAATTGGCTGAGGACGCGCCCGTGCTTGCATCAGAAATCTTGGCTGAACTGCTTTGCTCTCGAGAAGGCCTTGTCGAATGGCTGCTTTGATCCTGGGCCGGCAGCAACACAGCGATGACACCCGAGTGTTGAGTCGTTGGCTTCTAGAAGTTGAGAAGCTCAGTGCAATTAGACAAGGCACATCTGCCCGTTCTCCGGGTCATCCTCTATGGCAGCATCGATGAGCTGCTGAGCCTGGCCGGCCTTTGATCGGTAGACCGATTAGCCAATTAGCATCGGAATCCACATTTCGTCGTCTTCCCCGAGCTGGATCACCCTTTTCCCACACTGCAATGCGGATTGATTGCGAGTTCTTAAGGAGTGACCTGTGACCTTTACAAGAAGCTGAAGAAAGTCCTATGACGAGTCTTCCACTAAGCACTAAGCCTGCCGCACCCTAGCAAAAGTCACTTTGAAGGGTCAGACATGGTCAGAAGGAAAGGTGAAGAAGCGTAGCCTACCCCTTCAATGCAGATGTCAATTTTCACATGAAGCGAATTGACATTGATGGTGTCCCAATATCTCCGAGTTGCTAGTTTCCGCCGTAAATTCGGCGTCTTCAGCCATAAATGCTTTTTCAGTGGTGGAGGGAGCTGAGAGATAAGCCGCTCCTCACATGAGTCTACAAGAAAAAGAGCACTCCAGCAGCCCTTGCTGCCACTGTTTCACCGTTTTCAAGAAGTCTCCACATTGAGCTCATCTGGCGGGTGCTTTCCAGGTGCTGCAATGAAGCTCACTGTCACCTGCAGTCCACTGTGCCATGTCGGCGAAGCTACGAGGTTGCTACAGCAGTGACCAAGGCAAGTCGTGGCATCTTGCACTCTAACATCATCCACACCCTCCCCAGACACTCCAGACTCGCCAGGATGAGCTCCGATCATGCAGGCGAGACAGGCCTGTGCCGGCAAACGCCAGGCATTGCTCTCGAGGATTTGCTTCATGGCTGGTGCTTTTTGAGAACATGCAAGATGGTCGTGCCAGCATGTGCTAGCTGCCTGACGGGCTGCACGGTCTGTCTGAAGCCGCACTGGCATTCTTTGGAAGCGTAAGAGTAGGGTAGCAGACGATGAGCTTTCGACAGGATTCCTGCTTTGATTGCAGGCTGGTGCATTCAAACGGTTGCTGGCTGGATCTGCTCTTAGACACTTTTGTTCATGTGATGCATTTTGCACGCAAGAAACTCGTCTCCCACCGCTGGAACGAGCGAGTGGGAGGCAAACAACCAATCATCACTCTTTCAAGGCTCGGTGTGTGAACTAGGATTTGGGATGTGGTTCTGCAAAAATGAACTTTATTGGAATGCATCACAACATGCATCAACTGCAAAGGCTGGTAGGAGCATTTCCCACTTTCTGACTCAGCAAAGCAGGCAATAGTCCGGCATTCGATGGATCGACGAGTTGGTGCATCCTCGGGCGTTGTCGGGTCATGGAAGGCTGTGTGAAACACTGACTGCGTTCTTGAAGCGTCCTTCTCGAAGACCTTGAACAAAAGACTCTCGTCCTTTCCCATCCCTGGGTAGTAGTACCATCTGTGCTGTGGAGAGAACTCGAGGGCGTAGTTGCTCCCAATCCGATCTGGGAAGTGCATCTCATATTTAATGGCTCTCGAATAGTCCACTGATTTGGCATCACAAACGGCCAGCGGACATCTTGTAGCCGGCTCTTCTGCGATGCTTTTCCAAACGTTGATAAAGCAGTACCTCGAGCTGAGGATTCGCTCGCAGTCCTCTTCCGACAATTTCATGCCTGTGTAGCTCTCTGATCGTACCAAATCTCGCAGCCTGCGAGGTGCCGACTCATCTGTGTAGTCTGTATGAACCCTCATGACAGGCGCAGCCGCTTGAGATGTCTCAGAAAGCACATTAAGGCCAGTGGCACCACTTTCGCGAATTGTATGGTCAAAAACTATCACGTCCGCACAACCTGTAGAATGCTTCACGAGTGCTTCAACTTCCGGGTAGTAGATTGTAGCCACTGCAACTGGATCAAAAAAGTTCGTGCATTGGGTCGCTTGGTTCCTCAGTTCGAAACCAGTGGTTTCAAGCGTAGCTTCGACGCCCCTCCCATTTCGAAGATAAACGGAATGCTGCTCATGCTCATCTGCTAGCTCACCGATGTCTGGCACACGAATGTACCTGCCGGTTCGCTTCCCCGGAACCAACTTTTGGTAGGGCAGCTTGGATACCACACCGTCACTCGCCGCTGCACACGCATCTGCTTCTCGCATGTTGGGGGTTGGCTGTCGAGCGGCCTATCAGATTATCAGCATTGCACAAACTCGATGTATGTCTCTCTAGATGAACTATCGGATCAAGGAATTCCCTGAAACATGCTACAAGTACGACGTGGACTAGTCGGGGGCCCTTCCACCTATGAGATCGTCGGGCAACATCGGATTATATCGGATTGGTCAGTTCGGTACTGTAATAGTCGCTGGCTGTCGGGTTGTTACAAGCAGCAACTTATTAAAGTGCAGCCAGCGCAAAGCACAACAGATTTCGCCAGTTGCGGCCAAATGGGTGGAGTGCAGTCGGACACAAGGCAAGGCTGTCATCAAGTTTGATCAGTTTCGCGCGAGCGAGCCACTTCTCAAAGCGGCTTCCAGCCGGAAGGCAGCCCGAAAACCGCCACCATCGAAGCTCCTGCAGGCACTGCTCCGCAGGAACAACTGCTTCTCTTTGCTCGACTACGTCGCGACATGAAGTAGTGTCAGTGGTTTCTTTCACGTGCTTAGGCCCTCAAGTCTCAAGACCTGCCCTGTTGCACTTCAGAGGGCCGTAGTTGCAGGATCTAGAATATAGAGCACAAGTTCGCCGCTTCTGCATGAGGCTTTGGCATTGTCATATCTCGTCATCGGAGCACTGCTTCGTGCAGTCTTCGCTGCGACATGCAAGCCTGCAGAAGATTGACTCACACTGTGCAGCTGGTCCAGCTCTCCTTTCTGTCACTGTCCGTCGCCAGCCATCACCACGCATGGGAATCCTTTACTGCATGCGCATGTTGGAAGCAGCTTCAAGGCTTGGCTCTTTCCAGGTCCGGTTACAACATGTTACAACCAAGCGGCAGCTGGAACCGTTTTGATGCCACACCTCGAGAATGATGCTTGAAGTGCGAGATGTGCTCTAGCAGACTCTAGCGGTCATCTAATCGAGCCGGGTGCGCCGTGTCCTTTGGCTCGGATCGAAGACCCTGAAAGCTGAAGCAGCCATTGCCTCAGCTCTCAGCATTGCGTTTCCTGCCAGACTCCGGCCACTTTGGTTGACTACGTTCGTGCATGCATCTGCTGGCCGAAAGACTTTGCAAAGACAAACGGCTCTTCCGAATTTGAGCTCGATGGACTACCCAATACCATCTACATGACAGGGAATCCCAGCAAAGCGCGTCCGGAGAATCTAGGAGTCCGGCTGCGAAAAGCCTGCGGCTGGCCAGCAATGACGGAAAGCATCACCATTGTATCAAGACATCATCTTCTTTGCTCATGCATCAGCATGCCGCATTTAGTCATGTGGAGGTGTCGGTTCTGCAAAGTCTTCTATCAGGCAGTGGGAACATTCTGACCGGTATATGGTCCGCCTGGAACAACTGCGGACCAGTGATGGTTGCTGCCTTCGGGCACCAAGGTGGTTGAAATAAGCAGGCAGCTCAGCAGCTTTACTGTGTTTCCTGATTCCTTTGGGCCCGACTTGCAGAAACGCCTCTGCCTTGGCGTGCACACTGTGCCATTGGGTAAGCTGTCTGGTCATGCTCTGACGTCTGAGGCCCGGCATTCTCCACATCGATCCTCGGATCAAACTAGCTCTTCCAACACACGAATGTGCGTCTTTTTCGGCTTGGTCATGGGCCAACAGAGGTGGCGAACTTCGGGTCGACCCAAAGCAAAAGGACTGTGCGTTAGGGCCTCGGCATGTTCCGGCACTTGCACCACCAGGCGAGTTATTTTCACACTGCAACGACGGTTAGACACACAACATGCACACGAGGTTCCGGGGTTGTTCAGCCCTGACTCTACAGCGGCGGAAATGGATTGCGTCCAGTTAAGTCACTGGCCCGCTCGGCAGCGGCAGCTGGGGACCTGCAACAGCAAGAGAAAAGTCGCTGAACACTGCAAAGGTGAACATCTGTAAGCAGATGAGGTCTTCCTACGACGTATCTCAGTATAGCAGTACATGAACTTAAATGGTCCTAGCCTGGAGGGCTTTTTCCCAAACAGCGCGGTGACACTATGGGCTTCAACGTTCAGGGCAACGAGAACAGTCGAAAACCGCTCGCCGACGCGTGGCTCATGCATGCTCATGCTGCGGCGCACAGTGCGCACTTTGCGCTCACGACCTGTTTTTACAAAGGATCCCTGCGGCCGCACCTAGACTCCAAGTGCATGGACCAGCTTCGGACACCTTGAATCGCAGCTATGCTTTTTCCCACAACCGCCCAGCTGACCAAGTCGCGGCGCAGGGGGCAAATAGTTCTTTTCGTCGCCCTTCGGAATCCCGCCAGAAAGCTCCAATGGAGGAAAGTCATGGATTCGAGTACTTGGGGGAAGCATTCTGGCCGCGCTCACGACTCCTCCTGAATCCTGCCAAGGCAGGGGAAAGCATCTGGGCCTCGGTGTTGATCCCGGGGCCAGTACCTGGGGAAAAGCATGCTGACCACCTGGGGCCCTCGTGGTCTCCTGGCGCTTCGGGTGGTTTCCTGGTGGCCTGCTGGTGGTCGTGGTCGACCTGAGTCATCCCGGTCGGCGCGCGTGGTCGGTCGTTTTGGTCGTCGTGGTGGTCTTTCACCGTTCGCACACTCGCAAATTTGACGATGCAGGCGAGGTTGGTTCGGTTCGAAGGGCAGCACATTGGCCACAAGGGCAGTCGGTTGGTTCTATGGATAAAACGCCTATGGAGCTTCCGACAACATAATCCAAGGACAAGCTACATGAACAAGTCAAACTCCTCATGCATGTATGGTGCTCTTTTTCCTTGAGAGGCTACTTGAGGTTACCCAAGCCCCACCGCACAACACAACCCAAACGAAGTTTCCCCACTACATTCAAGCCCTATAGGGCGACCTTAGAATCATGAACTTCTCGCCTGGAGATGGCCTCCAACATTCCCTGCACAAGCGAAGGCGACGCATCAGACCTGTGGCTGGCATCTTGTCTTCATTCAATGTGCAGCTGCGGGCAAAGTGTGGCTCTCAGACCTCGCTGAGCCTACTACCCCGCCAGCACCAAACGTTGAAGACGAGGGGTGACTCTGGCCACCAGCCATGCCAATTCGATTCCTGCCTGCAGACACACAGCTTATGTGTTGGGACCTCGGCTCTCCGTGCCAAAGACGTTGTGCCTTCTTCTCGCTCAGGCCAGTGCAGCCCGTTGAGAAAGCCAGCCTGACGGAAAATGAGGGCCACATGGGTCGGATGTGCAAGAGGACAAGCATTTGATCGGCACGACATGCAAGTTCTTTCTTCTTGAGCGCCCTGCACTCGGAGGGCCATGGGGCTCCTGAGTCAGACCCCATGGAAGCACACCGCCCGCCCCTTTCCCTGCACCGCAGCGATGCTTCTGCTCCTAAGCCGCCTTCGCAGGATTTGTAACGCCACCACCTAAGTCCAGAAGCTAAACTGCCAAGCACGGCGCTCTCTCCATCTCTTTCTCTCTTTCTTTCTTTCTGCGGGCCTGACGGGTGTCTCCCTCCCCCGCTGCGCTGTCGCGCACCCTTGCCTTTTGGCATTGGCGTGATCGAACGGAGGCCCGGTGTTTAGGATAACTGCCCCAGCTACGGAGGAAAAAATATCACAACAAATGTCTCATGCAGTACGGCTTAGCTATTCAACATGGGGAAAGTGGCTCCCTTTCGCCTTGTCCTCCCCCTGCCCACGTCCGAACTACAGCGTTGCCTATCTTTCGTACAAAAGCTGTAGCTGGTAGGTTTGGCACGGATGTCGGTGTGTGGCTCCACTGGTACACTTCTCCTACGGCGTTTGTAGTAAGGCGCGTCAGGAAGGCTCTCAGGTGGTGGCTCACTGAACGGTGGGCCGCTGTCGCCCCACTCTTCTTCCGTTCTGGCCACCCCCAATCTTCTGACTCCTCGCGTTGCTCTGCTAGTAGTTGCTCCGCCGCTTCGGCCGCCTTAAGCAACTCCAGTTCGTCTTGAAGTTGCCTTTTCCTCATCCCCCGATCCGGGGATTCGCCCCTCTCCATTGGCGTAGCCCCGCTCGTATGTTGTGGTTGGGGTCTCCTCTGCCCGCTGCACAAGAAGACAAAGTTGGCCCTGTGTTTCAATTCTTTCGCCAGGGCTAAGGATCAAAAGCGCCCGTATGTTACGGGGCCAGCGGTGAGAGTA
>CAJNJA010000003.1:0-22610 GCA_905231915.1 Symbiodinium necroappetens | reverse complement strand
TCTCTCTCTCTCTCTCTCTACGAGCCATGGGGTTCGGGGCAGGTCAAGCCCCTCCCCCCGCACGCGAACGCGCAGCTGCAGTCCTTGGCAGGCTTGAGTTTCCTGGTGGGAGGTTTGCCCCCCGAGGCTTGGCTTCACATTGTAGGGCCATAAAAGGAAAGAGTCCCCCAACCGATGGCAGTACAAAACAAACACGCGTACAATGCGAAGCAATGCGAAGCAGTCTCTCTCTCTCTCTCTTGCTTGCTTGCTTGCTGGGGGTATGGGGTCAAAGACCCCTGGCCCGAAGGCCTACCCCTCAACGGTTCGCGACTGTCACGTCTGGCACCCCGTATTGGAGTTTTGCAAGTGTGTTCCCGCCAGGTAAGCACAGTCAACCCTCCCCCAACAAACACCCCTGCTAAGACCGTGACCAGATAGTATCACCCCCACGCTGTGCTCTCCCTGGGTCATCCACACTGCATTCTACGTCTGTCCCCTAACAAAGCTCCACTCTGTAAGGGGTGTGGGGTGCCAGTCGTCAACGGAGTAAAAAGCAACAAGTAGCCTACAAGCATATAACACTCCGACTTCTGGCCCCCCTTTCGAACTGACTCTACCAGATTAACCCAACCTACCTGCCTCCTCGCCTTCTCCCGAACAGAACCTCGCAGCAGCACTACCTTTCACCTGCCCACCCCCGGATGCCTCTGCACTCTACTCTGGGCTGCCGAGCACTACGCTTGTCCGCCCTTTGTGTGGGGAAAACCGACTGCGAACACCCCCTCTGAAGAAGCAACCTAGGCAAGAATCACTGTTGTGGACTTATGTGGTGCTCCGGGCTCCAGTGCAGCCCCTGACCCCGACAGTACTAGTAGGAGGGTAGCAATGCCAACATAGGTTAAGAGGCCCCCGCTAGACACTAGTCGTCGTTGTCGAGTGAGCTGGGGCTTGTAAATGAGCGCCTTCTACTCCCCTTTGGCCTTTCTTGGCTGCTCTCAGGTTGCCCCTCAGTACTTGGTGCGGCTGATCGTGTAAAGGGTGCCGTGGAACTGGCCGCTCCGCTTGCCAGGTCCAAGAGCGTTTCCCCCACGTCGCCCCCGAGATAGGCGCTTCGATTTCCCCCTTCGGTTTGCTCTTCCGGTTGGGGCCTCATTACCGGGTGGTCATGGTCCAGGTGCTGGGTCTCCTCATCGCTGCTGATGAGGAGCTGGACTGATTCCCCCCAGTGCTGCTGTATCCATTCTGTGATGTGGCTGAGGGCACTTTCCCCCATCATCCTCATCTCGCCATCAAGGAAGGGGAGAAGCTGTCGGAGCTTCCTCTGAGCTTTGTAGACATGTAGCGCATCAGGTCTCTCTCTCTCTCTCTCTCTCTCTCTACCAGGCTTGGGGCTTGGGGTTGGTCGGACCCCTCACCCCGCACGCGAACGCGCACCTGCTGGTCTAGGCAGGATTTGAACTCTCAGCGGGGGCTGCGCCCCCGTGAGCTTGGCTGTACAGCTGCCCCCTCTTGACGACACATGGGATGCTTTGAAGGAAAAGGAGTACACTGCAGGCAAAACCCCCCCAAACACTGCTAGCAAAGGAAGTGCCCCCACATGTCGCCATCACTGCACTGACTCAAGCACTCGAAAACAATCCCCCTTAACTCGAAATGCCATGACACAACTCGGAAGTTATCACACAGCTGAGTCTCCGGCCTTGGGCTTGGACTCTCTCTCTCTCTCTCTCACTCACTCTCACTCGGACTCAGTTACCTGACAGCCGCGACGCGCAACACAGCGACTGCGCCATGTGACGTGCGTGTGCGGCTCTACTTTCCCCAAAGCCTGTCTCTGGCATTCGATGTACTTGGCGGTCTTTCAGTGCTACAAGTCGGACTAAGTGATAGAAATTTTAACGACCTGATTGCGTGAGTTCGACGTATGTTTCCAAGCCGTCCGGAGCCTGGCAAACACCACGAGAAAGCTGGACGAGATGGAGACTGACATGGACCTTGGCTCTAAGGGAGGAGCTCCAACATCCAGTTTTTCCAGCCTCGCCACAGGGAAACGCAATTGTGCTTTTAGTGGGGCGTCAGGAGACCATGGACTGTCCGATGTATCGAACCGAGACATCCCCTGTGCCTCAGCTCCTGCAGACCGCTGGCCAGTCTGCACGCAACAGCTGATAACCATAGCCCGACCTGGTTCACAGTCACAGCTCGCTCTCATGACTGTTTTACTTGGGTAAGGAGCTGCGAAGGTCAGTGTGACACAAGCCTCGTTAAGTTTGCGTAGTCCTACCCAGGCAAGATTGGATTGCTTGAGGAACTGGCTCCAAACTGGGCGAGGAAGTGTAGCTTGTCGGAACCTGGGGTCGACACAACCGGTGGACATATTCATGTTGAGTAAGCATGCTTAACGTTGCTCCACAATTTCGGTCTGAGTATCCAGCGTGACTCAGTTCCAGGGGCATCCCCACCTCAACTCAAGGGGTACAGTCTGCAGATGACCTATTTCAAGCCTATTTCTGAAGATCCTGTGCCGCGCTAGTGGGGCTGTTTCTGCCTTGTGCAGACTGTAGCATCATTCTTCGGCATGGCCTTCCACCAGTTCCTCTGCCAACGACTCCGCCGGGGTGCCTTCGCCGTGAATGGATTTGTGCAGCTGAGCCATTGCACTCTCCAGGTTCGGGCAAAAACCAGCGCTAAGGCACAGCAGTTGGAAACATCCCTAGCTTCCGGCCACCCCTTTTTGCATTGCAACTTCTACGACGAGGTGAGCTCACCACCGCCTCTGCTTGTGTATCCGAAGTTTCTGAGATTCGCAGGCGTGAGCATTGTGAGCCTGGACTGGGGTCTGCCGTGCGCGGTGGACGACTCTGAGATGGCAAGGCCTGCCAGGTGGCTTCAAGGACGGCTGGCTCTGGAGCTTCGATTCGTATCTTGGTACCTGATTGTACATGAAACATGGACATGCGGGACGCATGCAGCCGCAGATGGCCCTGTTGGACACATTGTGGGTTAGGCGGAGCCGGGCCAGCCTGACCCTGCTGCCCGTGCGACGAATATCCAGCCTCAAGGGAAACCAAAGCCTGGCCGCCCGATTGCAGTCTCAGAGAAAGAGACATGGGCTGCCGGGATGAATTGACGAGTTGCTAGAGCCCGCCTGTGCGCTGGACTCGAGCAGGTGCTCTGCAAAGGATCGGTGGGCCTCGACACGCCAGCGGTTGGCCTCGAGAAGTCGAAATGCTATCGCAACTGAATCACAACATACAACTCAATTGGCAACTTAAATTCACAATCCTGCCTGCATGCGGATGTGCCTGATGCTTCCGAAGTGGTTCACTGCCCTGACAGTTTGCCATCCAGTTCTAGCCGATTCTCTTGACAGCTGCATCGCAGTACTGGAAGCACGACATGTGTGATGTGCGCGCCCCCCGGAGTCACGCCACCATTGGTAAAATAGCTGCTGCTGGGATCCGAAGCTGCAAAGCTTGGAAACGTAGCGACCGGTGTGTCTGTTGACAAAGGTCTTTCACCCACTCCACGTTTACTGCTCACCTATCCTGCGGTGTTCGTAGCATTATGGCCTTGCGAGCGCTGCAGCTGCTGCCGGCGACTGCAACTTGCAGCCCCTGGCTTCAACCAAGAGCTTGGCTCGTTTGAACGCTCTTGAGATGTGTCTTATTTCTGCGTAGCCGGCCTGAAGCCCAGGAGGTGAAGCTCTGGAAGAGGCCCAACATTTGCGGCAGCTAAAAGCCTTTCAAAGAAAGTCGTGTGGAGTCACCAGGACCCTCTGCACGTTCAGTGGCTCAGAATGTGGTGGGCAGCGAGTAGAGCATTCTTCGATGAGACCCGGCATCCTGCTTTCATAATCTTCTTTTTAACATAAATGGAACTCTGAAGAAAATGGGGCCGGGTAGGTGCGCTGCAGATGCTCATAAACTGTCGCTGCTGGCCGAATGCGTGCTTACTGAGCTCACACTAGGCTGTGATTGACGGCTAAGCCGGCGGACTGAGCATCAGCATCTCCAAATTCGGATCCACTCAGGTCCTCAGTATTGTATGTTGCTTGCAAACGCTGAATTCCTGCTAATCTGACCTGGAGTGAACTGAGGTAACTAGTAAGTAGGACCGGCGCAAACCTTGATCCAGTCAGGCATCATTACCTCTTGTACACGCTTCTTTCTGAGTGTGCTGAGAACTGGGCCAGGACCTGCAAGCTGCTGGCGCTGGACCTGTCGATGCTTGGCATGTATTTTCTGGGAACTTAACTCTCGGTTTCCTTTGCACGATGTGCTAGACCCTTACATTCCGACTCTGCTTCTTACCAAGCAGCAGGTCTTGTACATGGTAGCCTGCAGTACTTGCCTCTGGGCGCCCGACAACATCGCTCCAAGGTTCAGCGAGTCCAAGGAGAAGCCGCCTCTGATCCTGGGCAGCACGTACCAATACGCAGCAACTTCCACCTCACAACCGCCTTTCAAAGCCCGAACTGGCTACCCGTGTGACCGGCTCGCCGAATTAAGCCAACATGAAGTCAAATAATTTCAGGGCACGGCACAATAACAGCACACACTGCTATAGAACGGCTACCGACTTGACCAAGTCAACGGCTGGATGCTGGTCAGCTGAGCGAAGTCCTGCCCGGCATCTAGCAGGGCAATACAGCAGATACGTGAGCCAAGCCCAGTTCAAACATCACAAGCTGCGTGTAGTCGGTCCTGTCCGCTGCTGCAGGCTTGCTGTGCAGGCGAGCTTGCACGGCGCAGGCCTGCTGGCCTCGGCCTGAGACCAAATGCACTTCTTGCCGCCTCTCGGTGGATGGCGTGCGCAATATCTTTGCCAGTGCAGCTAAATGGAGATGGGGAGATGCTAACAGCAAAAGCAACGCAGCGGAGCGATCAGTTCATCAGCCATCCGGCGATTGAGGCATGCAGTGGTTCATCCGGCTCTGAGCATCTGAGGCCTGTTCGGGTTTGAGGCCGTCAGCAGGCGCAATGACCGCCTGAGTTGGGTTATGCACAGTTTCCACAATGCGAGCCATCGATCTGAGTGGAGCTGAGCTCCCGGCAAGCCTGGCATTTCGCTGACCAGCCTTCGATCGAAAGACTCCAAGGTGCTGTGGGCCGGTCTAAAAAACGGGAATGTCTTGCGGCCGAGCAACTGTGCGAGAGCTGGACCAGCCTCGGCTGCCGTGCAGGGTTGCCAGGGCCATAGGGCGAGGACGCTGTGCAAAGGGCCACCGAACTTGCTGCTGAGCCGCTCCAGCGAGCGCCTGAGCGTTTACAACGAGCTCCTGGGTCTGAGGAGGCCTCAGAACACAACCCTTTCGCGCTTTGACCACGGAACGTCTGTTGGATCTGTTGGATGCAACCGAGTTTTCACACCAAGGATTATAAGGACTTCGCTTCGTGGCGTCCGTAGCGCAGTAACCATCTGCAAACGCCTGCCGGCGGAGCTACTACTTGATAATCCCAAAGAGCGTCGAGCAGATTGGAGATGAACACATGGCGGCAGTACAGCACAGCTACGATCACCCCGGTGGATTGGCGAAACTTGAGCGGAAGTGCTTGCTTCCATGCGCCTTCAGCATGGAGTGGCCAAGGTGCATCGTGTGCGAAGAAGGCAAGCCCAGCTGCGCCTGCCGTGCGGATCGGACAAACTTGCAGCCAGGTCTCTTGACATTGGAACGAGCCACTGGCTCCGCATGCGGCACATCTAGACAAACTACAAAACAAGGTTCCAGATTCGGCTCACAGATTTTGGGTTCATATTTCGAGCTGCCCGAATAAATGCTCTGCACAGCTGCGTGCTTCCTGAAGTGAGCATCCGAAGGATAGTATTACGGGATAAAGGATGCAGCTGAGAGCAAAGTCAAAACACATGTACAATATATGTAACTTTCACTCACCTAAAGTAGAGACAAAACTGAAGCTTGACGCCATCGCGTTTCCTCTCCATGCGAGATGCCAGCTCTGCATTGCATCTCTGACCAGCATAGAGCTTTTCCAATGCGCGCTCGTCTGGGTACACGGTACATCCAATTAAATAATTCCATTCCTACGTCCTACGTCCGCCTGCTCAGTCTCACTCGAGCGTAAAGCCCATGGGCTTGTTCCAGATCCTTAGACTGGCAACAGGTAGCAGCAGGTAGCATCGTCGCACGGTTGTATACCCCCCAGCTTGAACATGCAACACTGCCGGTGACCCGAACATTTCACCACTTTACGTCTCCGATGTCTCCGAGGATCCACTTGTTGGCTGACCACTTTGTGCCGCGCTTCACCACACAACCGGCATGGAGGGATGTCTGACAGGGGACAGGTGTCGCAACCAAAACCGGAAGTCGACGGCCGGTCTGGGTTCAGGGTCCCAAAGAGGGCACTTCAGGTCGCACTTCAGGTCTGCCCTCGGCGGTCTCTCGATGTCATCTACACTATCATGGAGACATCCACTTTCTGGCGTCACAGTATTACAGTATGACTCAGCATGACCACGGGGCAGCAGCGTTTGCATGTCAAAGCATATTGTCTTTACAAAGCTACCACAGCCCTTTTCTCTTTCCAGGCACTCCCAGGAAATCCAAGGCACATCCTTCTCTTACTTCAGGGCTCATCAGGGGAGGACCCTACAGCGGCCATTACCAGCCTTGCTCCTCGAACCTTGCACCATCTTGCACGTTTCCCACCTTGCTGGATCCAGTTTCACTGCCTACTGCTCTTCTGGCCGAGCAGAGCTTCCGAGTTGCTTCACATACGGTGTTGTGACAAGTGGCGGCCTGCCGCAGTTCTGTTGCGCTGCTGCAACTTCTCGTAGGCGCTTCTGCTGCTGCGCAAGCAGCATAAACATGTCGTATCTGAGCAAAGTTCAGGCTGCCGGGTCCTCCAACCGAATGTCGACACGCCTCGTCCATCTCACCGGATGGGTGCATTGAGTAGAAGATTATGATGCGCCCACGCCTGTCTAAAGCAAAACTGTCTAAAGCAAAAGGCACCTCATGCAGTGAAATCGAAAGCTTGCAGTGTGGCCTGGGAAAAACGGATACTCCTTTAGAGCAGTCCGCGAAGTCACGCGGCTGTCGCCGCCCCCCAGCGCGTGGAAAATTTGTCTGCCCGCCTCGCGAAGAGGCCCAGAGCTCTAGCACAAAAGAGAAGGTCAAGAACGATGTATGAGCATCGCCTTCCTCCACATCGGACAGGTAGAAAAACACCGTCGCTAATCCTGGGCAGTGCAGGACAGTTTCCCCAGCAGCGCTCTGAACAAGAAGCTGCAATCAAGTCGCTGTTGTATAGACCCTTCTTGATCATGTCCTGTATGTTTCTGTTGTTCTTGTACATGGCAGGGTCGAAGTAGTCATGGTGCGCCTTGGTGAAGTGAACAGTGGCAGGCCCAAACAGCTCTCGGCAAGAGTAGTCCATGAGCTGAAAGACATGACCATGTGCTTTCGAAAATGGCCCTCTTCTGACGGCTTCACGGAAGGATCTCTGTCCGCCATCAACAGCCCCATCAGCTTGGGACCGAATTCCACAGGACCCGCACTGGAGCCAGTGCAAACAAGCAAAAAACAGAGTCCCCGGACGACGACTCTGGTGCCGGGGAGGAAACGATTCACAGCTCAACTTTCAAGACCAAAGCTCAGCCCAACTTGCCACTTCAGGGCACTACGGTTCTTCGCAGACAGCCTACAAGCATCTAACAACTCTACTGCCTAATGTTCCGTCACATGACTGACCTAGCGAGCACCAGCTGTTGACAAGCTGCAGCCAGGTTGCAACATACTGCTCTCCTTCCCTTGCAGCAGGCACCCGTGCGCTTCAAGGCTTCGGCAATGGTATGGCACTGGTTGCTTGGATTTTACAAAGGCTTATCACGTTTTGCGAGCACGAGGATACGTAAGGGCATTTTTCCAAACTCGCGCAAGTGCTGCCCAGACTCTCATAGCGCAAGATCTGGGAGTACTCCTCTCTGCGCCGAGTGTAAAGCTAACTGACTGAAAGCTGCCAGCCAGGCAAGAAGGCTTCACACTAATGTGCTTGGCTCCGGCAACTTGCCATCTCGGTCACTGTGTGTGTGTGTGTGCGCGTTCTTGCGTGTGTGCTGTCCTCGTTCCTGGGCACGGGGCTGTCACGCTCTTCAGTTGCTTTTCGCAGGGGGCCAGGAATGGGGGATGCGTGTCTATCCTGGTAATGTGAGTCTTTTTTCTGGCATACGTGAAGCACGCCTCAATAACGTCAATCTCATTCTCGTGACCATCATCATCATCGTCATCATCCTCACCGTGGCTGTTGCAGATCAGCGCAATCATCTCCAATTGATCAACTTGCAAGTGTGTGGCTCTGGCACTGTATGCGACTACGACGTGTTACAAACCCTACCGCCAGAGTGGTCTTGGTAAGCGCGTTTGTCGTCGTCTACCGTTTAGGGGATGTTTTAACTCTAAAGTGCTCGATCAAGTCACCGGAAGGATTAGACTTTTAGCAGCTTTGAACCAGTGTAGGCTTGTGTATGCCCGCAAAAGGGTGAGCCGCATAATCTCCGACCCAATACTCGGAACCGTACCATGAGTGTGGCTACGCAAACGAAACCTGCGACAGCTACTGCATCGTCGCCTTGACGTTCAGAGTGCATGCGTTGAGCTGTCCTGATGCGATTTCTTTATCAGCGTCAGAGCACTCACGCGATCGTCCAGGCGGTGCAGCGTGTCGTCCTCTGAACTCATGGAATTACAGTGACAGTCCGAGCCTAACGAGACTGCATCTGCCTTGTGTTTTTGTAGCTACCAGTACTGTGTTTACCACCCGCCACACGAAGGTTGGACCCATGCCGCAGTCAGCATCTCGTGTTTCTCTCTGTGTTTTCGGCACTCGTACAACAATCGGTTAAACCAGCGGCCTACAGATGATGCACCCATGAGGACCACTGCAGACCTTCTGCAGCGCCATGCTCGTGCTCTCTGCTTGCGTCAAGCATCATCTGATTGCATGAAGTAGGTGCTGCTGGTTCGCCAGTTAGCATCCGGCTTGCCGACATCCTCAGCAGCACAGCAGCCATCCACTTTGATGTCCTATGCTCGGCAGAAAGCACAAAGCTAAGCAAATGCGGCGCTGCCAGCAGCTGTCCTTTCGATGAGGTAACCAAGTCATGCCGCCAAGCCTCGTGATCCATGTGCTTCACCGAAGACCTTTCGACATGCGGCAGCGCCTTGCAACATCATGCTGCACATATCTATGCTTATAAATTACGCACCGGGAAGTCCACGATACCCCTATAAGTCCTGGCCTTGTCAATAACATGCTGGCAGTCGGCATCGTTCAGGAACGATGATATTTCGAGCACCAGAGGTTGCAAGCTTCCTGGGGTCGTTTTTGGGAGGCACAACTCCCCGGGGCAGCGCCACGGTGACATCCAGCAGCGTTAGTGTGCCATGGCTAAGCACTTGTTACAAGACCTTTGGCAACGACGTGGCTTTTGTCTTTGCCAAGCTGCGTGTCTCTATCTCCAGACTGAGCGGCTCTGACTTCTTGGGCCTTCATGTTTCAAGCGCTCACAAGTGCTCCGTGGCAATGCAGACAGACATCTCGAGGGCCCCTTGCAGTAACCATCACGAAGGGCCAAGCTCTTGGCTCGATGGTCACATTGCGCCGGAAACCAACTTCTACACCTGCCCAAGCCCAAGCAGTGCTCAGGATTGTGTGACATGCCCGTCAAAACGGAAGGAAGCACTGGCGCTCACGGATCTGGCCAGTGGCCTGGCCAAACGAACACGCCCCCCTCGAAAACAAGTATCATCCCTGAGCGTGTTCAGTGGACGCAGTTGCTCCCGATATCGTCTCTGTCAATTCGACAGCCGAGCCACCAGATACTCCCTCCAAAGATTCAAGCCGGCGAGGTGCCCGTCGGTTCTCCTCAGCAGCAGGGACTGTTGTCGAAGTCGGACTACTTGGCGCAAATTTGCCGGACTCATGCCTCCACAGCAAAGACGGCAATGTTGAGCAGTAACTGGTTCTGCTTCAATCGCCCCTCACACAGGTGAGCGAGCGACAACTAAAAAGCAACTCTTGGATCATGCGCAGACAGCCAAGATTTTTTGCGCAGCCATTGCCGTCGCACCGATACATTTGCATTGTGAGATGTCTAAGCCAAGATCAATCGTTAGAGGGACTGCCTGAGGTAGAAGGAGTGCTAGCAGTCAGACATGTAAGCAGCAGCTGCAGTTGGCCACCTGAAAGTCTGTGTGCCCTCGGGTGCCCGGGCGTGCTACCCGTCGAAAGCGTAACCTTCCCTGATACTACTTACTGTAATATTCGCACATGTTCACTAACGGTCCGGGCAGGGGTTCCGGATGTCCAGACACATTTGTCAGGCCCGGGTACACGAACAGCTGCTATTGAGCCAGCTCGATGCGTGTCACTGGAACTGCCGTAAGGTGAGGCCTGACTGGAACTGAGCTAAGACTTGTCCTGCGGCGACTTGCCGATTCAAACTGTCATGCATTTAAAAGAGTAGCCTGAGTGAAGGATTTGTCAGGGATGCTTTGCTGTCCTCAGTTGAGGCCGCTCTGGCCCAGCCGTCCACTTGTCATCAAAGGCAATCTGGGAAAACGCCTGCACCTTTGTGCGAACACTGGCCAGGTGCCGACATCTGGAGCCTTTGACTCACTGGTCCGGCTCTCATTGGGGCCTGACAGCTTGCATCTGCGGAACCTGACAGCTCGCATCTCCCGAACACGACAAGGAACCGGTTTGATGGGAGAGAATGAGGCGGTCAAGTCATGCCGGCTCCAGCGCATGCATCGAAGAAGCCAGCAGCTATGGAATCCATTGAAAGCGCGACTTGCTCACCTGCCACGGAATCTCAGCATGCACGCTTTTAGAGTGGAAGGTCGCCTCCCAAGTCAGATAATCTTATATCACACCCTGTCCTGTTGCGGATGCTCTGCTGCATGCTGCAGTTGCAGCAGCAGCTGGCCAATCTGTGGCCTCGCTGCAGCCTCCGAAGACGGGCGGCAAAGGTTTGAGTAGGGTGCGTAAGGAGCGTCTGCTGTGTCTTGCTGCATCTGTGACTGGTGTCAGAAGAAATGAAAATGCAAGAAGTTCCCGCCGTCAGAGTCTGCCACACTCTGTTCGTGTAGCAATTACACTGTAAGGCGAATTCTGGACGCCTTGTGCTTGCAATTGCGGCAGACTGCGATCCGATCCGTCCCTTGGGAGGCCTCGTACTGCAGCGCGTAGGCAATCACAGACTTGATGCGAGCCTGCACCGAAGCTTGGCTTTTGCAGGTCACCCTTGGGGCAGCTTTTACCTTATGTTTTTTTGAATTTTTTTTGGCTCCCGCATAGCCGTGTCCTTTCACCTTGTTAGAGTTGCTTGGCGCAGAATGCATGGTCGTGCATCAAGACGGAAACCTTAAACAAATATAATGGCCCGTGTCCTCCATATTGTCGGGCAGCGGTGGAGGCAGCTGCTGCACAAGCAGCATGTTCAGGATCTGCTGAACATTACCTCGGGGCCACTTCAACTAAGGCCCAATTGTCGTTAACTTGAGGAATTGACTTGTTCAATACTCTGTGCAAGCCGAGTGGCTGCATTCCGCGTAGGGCTGACATTGGCCGAAGATCTCCAGCAGAATGCAGGCTGAAGACCTCGGTATGTGCTGATCTTGCCGTGGATGCAAACATCACCGTTCGCAAGACGTGCAGCGTCTTCGCCATGCTGTCATTCAAACCTTCTCCACACACGCCCCGGTCGCAAGGTTCACTTAGCCAGTGGCCAAACGTCGGTTTTCCTGAGATGGTCCACAAAGCAGTGCACGCTGGAGCCTGGAGCCTCCTGCTACCATTCTACACGGAACCGGTTCGTTGATGTGCACTTGGCGTAATTCGGGGCGGCAGTCAGCTCCCTGGCTGCTGCCTAGCGGCTCAGTTTGCGCGCCCAGCTGCTCGTCAAAGCATTCTGGCGCCATGTACCTTCCATGGATGTATAGCGGGCTTCGCTTTGCCAGGAAAGGTTGTCGGAACAAAACTATTACCAACTGATATTGATTAATTACAACTTTTCGCCTCGACAGTCCGCGAGGCAGGGTGCAGGTGTCCCACTCGTGCATTTAGCAATTTCCTCCAATCAACTACAGTAACCCCCTTGTACGACAGACATGCGCTGCAACCTCATTGTGAGAGCTGAGGCCTTCCAGGTTGCACCTGCTGCAAGTCATCTACCTTTAGCTTTTCATAGAGAACTACGACTGTTCTGATGGCTGTTCTGGGATCCCTGACTGATCCTGTCGCTGCGCCTTGGGGAGCCGCCTCGGCCCAGCCCACGGCGTACTGCACCCGCCAAGCGTGAAAGGCCGAAGTCGCCTTCAATGCTTCAGGCTCCCATGCAACATGTAGACACGGTTCAGGATGCTCATAACGAATCAAACGTGGGGCCGAGTGCTGGCTTCGTACGGGGTTTTTGAAGCAGCTTCGAAAGCCGTCGGAACGCACACGTAACCCCCAAGTTCTCGACTCGGAACACACGATGATCCGGCCAAGCGTCAAATTTGAAGATGCTGCATATCCACGTCCAGCACCAGGTTCATTGACTTCCTTAATTACAGGATTCGTTGGGGCCAATTGAAAACGCCTTGCAAGCATCCGAACTCGAGGATGCTTCACACCCTTGATCCCTGGCAGTTTTGCACTGCCAACGCCAGAGGAGCCCCGATCCCGATGTCCCTTTCGCGACTGAGCATCAAATCCAGGTGCAGCACGGGTGGTTGCAGGGAGTGCAGATAGCGCACGCCCTCCAAACAGTCCATCGCGAGTTGAAAGCAAACCTCCCTGCTGAAACTGTGCCTTCGCACGTGCAGTGCATGGTGCAGATTTCCACCCGGGGCTAACCGAGTCACCAAAGCAAGCTGTGTAGCTTCCAAACATGCCCCAACCAGTGGCACCAGTCGTGGGTGGTTGAGCTTTGTGAGAATCTTAATCTCAGCCAGCATATCCTCCACAGCCTCACAGCTGGATGCAGAACCTTCGTAGTGGAGTGCTTTCACTACCACGGGCAAACCGCGGTACACAGCTTTCTGCACAATCGTGATCTCGCCTCTGCTCAAAAGCTCGCCAAACTCTAGCTCTGCGAAATTCAGAAGCCGGTCTTGCGAGAGAGTCCGCGAAATGCTTTCCATCGTGGGTGGAGTGTTGCTGTCGTTAACGACTGTAAGTTGAGTCTCAGAGTTCTGGCGAGAAGGGTTGTCGCTGGCCGGCATGGCCGTAGAGGCAGTACCCACGAGCGCTGGCATCTTTGGCGGGGCAAATAGGTCGCCTCGTTCAGAACTTGCAGGTGAATTCAGAGCGTGCTGAAAGAGAATACCGGATTCTTCAGCATCCAGTTCGATGGCAAGACTTCGCTTGCGAAGCAGAAGCGTGAGGTTGACTGCATCTGTGCATGCCGCTATAGTATCTTTGACTTGCGGCTCCACTTCAATGGCCGATGCGAAATGCATTGAGGCAGTGTTGAGATCATTCTTTCCTGGTGGCGGTCCAGCTTCTTGACCTTCTCTCGCAGCGTTGCTCGCTGCATAACCTGAGTCTGCTGCGTCATCGGTGCATCCCGTGAGGAAGCGCATCAGGCTTGCGCGCCACTGACCTCTCGAAGCAATGGAGCACGAGCCGGTCAGGCAAGCCACTGTGCAATACGTGGCAGACGATCAAGCAGAGATCGGTTCAAAAAAGCAAAAGTGTAACACCGCGTGAGTGGGCTTGTTACTTTAGGCACCGCCCGAACCTGCGACAGGGCTGCCCTCGCTCAGTCGTGGTGAGTTTTCACGGACTTCGCTCCTGTCCACACTGGAGATAGACGCATCTCCACCTGCTGGTGAGCAGGCAAGGTGTGCTTCCCATCCGAGATCTTGATTTTGCACAGATGAATGATTGAAAGGCCTGATGCACGGCGATGATAGCAAAGGCATGACAGTAAATGGACCAGCACCTGCTCCCTCCTGGCATGACTGGATCATGTCTGCGACATATGGTATGCTAAATTTAAACGATACGGCGATGCGGTTTTGGTTACCTTGGTTTGCCCGATCGTTGCGTGCTTGTGAGACTGCAGGCGCCAGCTCCTGCTGTAGAGAAGAGTGAAGGACTGCCGCAAGCATTTCTGCAGGTATTCAATGGCGCAGCCAAACTTGTTCTGCCCTCAGATGATGCGATCTGGCCATCTCGCAACGAGCAACGAGGACTTCTGCCCAGGCTCTCAGTAGAAGCTGCGCTTGCATCAGCAGGGCCTCCGGGCCTCGGCGAAACAGAAAACAACGCACGCACGTCGAGATTTCTGAAACCAGGGTTGAGCTCAGGCGCAGCAACCGTCGCCTTGCAAAACCTGACAAGGAAGCGGCTTGAAGTCTGCACTTCGCGTGGCTTGGCGAGGAATGCTTCCTCACTGTTTCCTCTAGCAATGACATGCAATGACTACATGCAGTCAATGCACGGGACAATGCCAAACACTGACTGGTAGATCAACCATGCAAAAGGCCGATAAAAGATCGCCGTTGCCATGCAATAATTGCTGACGCGAAACATTTTGTAGCACTTCTTCGGCGTCGTCCCACTGGCCAAGTGTGAGATGCAAGAAAGCCTCAGTTCAAGTCTTAGCAGAATCCTCTGGACTGTCTGGTGCAAGATGTGACGAGCAGCTGCAGTGGTTTGCGTGTCGAAGTTGTCAGCCATTTGGATGACATCTGCTTGTCCAGGCTTGGGCTGCATCGCCTGCGCAGCATCTCTGTCTGCGCTCTCGTTGTTAGCATTGTGAGCAGCTAGCATGTGCTGGGACTCGGCCAGCATCCTCGCTACTACCGCACTGGCAAAGCCTTGAACTGTCCTTTCGGCCGCCGGTTTGTTCGCTGTTTCGCACTATGCGCCTGCAGACGGACCTTGAAAGCTTCCATGCTCTCCCGCAGTGGATTTTCTCCACCGCACGTTTGCAGCGTTTCTGAAACCTCAGTTGAAAAGTCGGCGAGAGCAAAGCCTACGAGCACGCCGACGACTAGAATGCCTGCTCAAGCATGCCGATGGTCGTCTCAGGCAGGCACGGCTTCCAAAGCCGCCTCGACATCAAAGTTGCGGAGGTGGCAGAAGCTCTTCAAGAAACGTGCCAGGTGCAAGGCCTTGTGAAGGCAGAATAGTCATGTCTGTGCATTCTGTGTTGTCAGTCCTGTCCCATGCTAGGGTCCCAGTATCCCGCAGTCCCTGCAGCCTCCGTGTTTGCTGCAGTTGGTCTCTGCAAGGCCTGGCTGAAACTGCAGTCTTGAATCGGCAAACATCGCCATGTGACTTGACTCAGGAAGCTCACTTTCTAGGGCTGCATGGCCGCCTGATGGCAGCAGTCCGTGGCCAGGCTGATCTGCTGCTGCAGAAGATAGCTCAAAGCCTCAGTGCAGCGAGCCTCTTTCTGGACAGAACCTTGCAGAGCTGCAGCTAAGCCGCCATGCATGCATGCGCCATGGCAGCCAGAGACAGATCAGCCTTTCGAGCACATGCCCAGGCTTAGCTGAAAGGTGCCGAAAGTGGTCGGTGCAGATTAGACACCGGCAACGCCTGCGCCGCGCCTCAGCCGCCTTGCGAAGCAGCGCGCGGCCGGAGTCAAACTGCTCGGATAGGACCAGCGCCTATCGCGCAGATTGAAGCAAACTGCAGCGTATCAGCTTGCACAAGTGCGTTGGTAAGCAACTGGTGTTGCAGGATTCTGATGCTGGCTGGGAGAGCGGGGGGAGGGGCGGGGCTAGGAAACTTAGAGGACTTCGTGGGCGGTTCCAAGATATTCAAAGTATACTCTTCAGTCGTGTTCGAACCTGCCGTGCGCTGTCAACCTATCTCAACATATGTAATTTCCCAAAGCCGTGCCTCGCCGTACTGAAAAAGATGGTGAGGCTTGAGCTCGTGCTTCATGCCTGCCACTTGAAACATCTCCTGGGTCGAGCAATCGGTTGTGGCTCCCTTCGAAGTATGCAGAGACAGATCATGCATTCTACTCTGCTTGGATTTGCCACTTCCTCTGCATTCAGCAGATTCTTGCATCCCCACATAGTGCAGCTTACAGCCTCCCGCTGCAAACCCCCAGGCCAGGTGGCCGCTGCTTCGGCGAGGCGCCCGGACTCGCCCAGGGTCTGGGCGTGAGATTCAAACACCCGACATCCTAGGTATTCCTAGGTCCTAGAAGATCCCGCGGTGGAGTTGACCGCTCCAGCCGCAAGACACGGACATCCCCACTGCTGGTTAGGCCATCCTTGATGAGGTTACCTTGACGCATAGTCAAGTTTAAACTTGAGGACATGTCCGCTGTTTTTCTATCTCTTGCAGTTCGCTTCTGAGCTGGGACGTTTCCGGGGGAAGATGGAGAAGCAATCAACGGTCAACCAGTCTTACGAAGCTAGCACACAGATGTGAAGAATGACCTACGGCTTAAGCACATGCCATCTCCAAACGCCTCAGCCAGTCGCACCGCGGCAGAGCTGTCGGGGTCCCATGCCAGCGCCTGCGGTGCCCGTCCACTCGCAGAGATGCCACGATGCCATATTTCAAACCAAGTGCTCGGCCTGTCGATACCACTTCTCTGCTTCCTGCAGGCGCATGCAAGGGAGCGTTGCTTGGCCCAATCGGCTTGTTGTGGCTCTGACGGATGGTGCAAGTCATAGTGTCGGCTATAGACCCATTCATCTTTAACCTCCTGCCCCAAGCTGCCTCAACCCCCAAAGCGGCTTCTTTCAAGAAAGTCGGAACTTGAATCTTGCCTGCGGCCGCAGCTGGCCTAATTGGCTGCATGCCTCGGCTTCTCCGGGGTTTGCTGCGCTCAAGATGAGATATTGCGTGGCTCAACAGGTCATGCTCGAAGGGTCACATCTCGTATGTTTGCAAGCGGCCTCTGCGCGACCCCGGCTGTCCAAATTCGGGAGGTGGAGCACGCCTAAGAGGAGGTCCTGCTCAAGCTATGCCCAACCCGCTGGCAGCTGGCACGTGCTACGCTATTTCCACTCTCATCTCCTCCGCTCGGTCCGGGGCGAGGACCTTCCCGTGACAGGTACCAGTTCAAAGCCAGCTACTGGCAGCTACTGAAAGTTGAAAGGATGGCTCTGTTGAAGTTGAGGGAGAGCGCATTGTAGACATGGCAGCACATGAAGTCTGACATCTTGGCTCTTGCAACTTCAGGAGTGGATGTTTTGGTGACCAGGCGAGGTTGAACGAGTCGGGAATCGCAGTGCACTTAGCCGTGGGGGAAGGGAGATTCGGGTAGAGTTGGCCGACCCGCCTTCAAGGTCGCCGCTGCCGGACGCCAAGCTTCCGCATGCTGCGCCGACAGCTGCTGTCCGAACCGAAAGAGGCCATCCACCTGCTCGAGGGGAAGGAAAAGATTAACACAGCCCCTGCAGCTGGCCGACAGGTCGATGGCAAATGCGGGGGCCTCATCCAATTGTGCACAGACCTCACCAAGCCGTGCAAAGGCCGCTGCATCCTCCGGTTTGGCTAGCACCTGTCGGCCAATGCAGACTTCCACGGCTCTCAGGAGCAGTGCTCAGAAAGTTTCAGCGACTCCCAGCAACGGTGTTCGGGCTTATGCGACGATATGCTGAATGCACTTTTGGCATAGAAACACCGAAGCAATACAGAATGGCCCTCTGCACGTCAAAGCAACTGAGGCCGAATGAGAAGGGCAAGGTCTGTGTGGAGCCTTCGCCTTCCACTGCTCGCGAAATACCACTAGCTTCTGTCGCTGAGCAGAGGCATCGGAGATGTCAGCCTGCAAACCAAGCAAATGTGCCGCTTTCTGGATTTCTGTGCTTCGATGGCGGTGCCGAGCCTCCCGACCATCAGGAGGTGGTCTTGAGACAACAGGCCGGACAGCTCTGAACTGCATGGAGGCCTAGCATGTCTTGGGCTGCACCATCAAACGCTGACGGTCCATTCGGTAATAAGTTCATCGCGACATTCCGCATCATATACCAACCGTTTCTAAGGATCGACATCGACAGCTCACAGGTTGCTATGGGAAGTCTGAATCGCGAGTCTCCAGCTGCAGCAACTGCAATGCCACGGCAGCAAGACCATGACTGGATGGACTCGCCAAAGGTTTCGTAGCCCTGAGACGAAAAATCAGGCCTCGAGGTCGCATTAACCGTTGAGTCTTTGCAGCCATCCAAGCAAGCGCTTGCTTGTGCCGGAAAGCTTGCGGAAAAGAGCAGCAGTTTTCAAAAATCAGGTCATTTCCGCCGATCGTCCCACGTGCAGTAGTGCTCAGCAACACATGTCCCTTCAGCAGTCTGCACATGGGGTGTGCGAAGGACATGCGCGTGCTTCGTTGCAGGTGTAACACTCACCAGCGTCCCTGCCCCGTCCTTCATGAGAGCATCGTATCTCCACCGATTGCTCGGAGGACGCTTTGCCTGCACATGACACGTGCTATCCCAATTCATCTCAATCAAACCCTTGCAAAGTGAGCCCTTGATGCTGACTTGAACGAAGCTCAACAGATCTCAACAGCAACTCAAGACGATGCAGAGCCCACTTTCGTCTTTGAGCCCAGTCTGGGGCTCGAGCCATCAACAGGTCCTGAAGTGCAACCAGTCCTCTGGATACAATTCATGTTTGGAAGAGAAACCAATTGTGCCACCGGAGCTGGAAACGACTTCCACGGTATCTGATTCTGCGGACCGGCGGCACCGTCCTTGTTTTCCCTGTTTCGCAAGCTCAGGTGGAAGGTCATCCAAATCCTCCAAGAGAAGCGGCAGTCAGCTGCAACATGCTTTCTGGAATTGGCATTCTGAATCTAAGACTCTAAGACATGTGTGTCTCAAACATGTAAGCGCTCGTGGCCATGGCTAAAGACCAAGCTTTGTAGAGGGAGCTGTTACTGTTGATCCGCCCACTGCCAGCTCGAAACCAGCTTCTGTCCTCGCAGTCCTCGGTGTTCAAGGATTGAAGTCTCAAGCCACGTTGACCGACCCTTTCCCTGCTTGTTTGCTTGCTGTCCAGGGGCGCCAAGAAAGCCGGACCAACAAACCTGCGCCAGCTGCCCCGAGAGGGACAGCGTAGTAACTAGAGTACGGAGTAAACAGGAATCCGATTCGTGGGACGACGACTTCTCCTTCGAAAGTTTGAGTTTGCAGGCAGCATGCTGGCCTGTGCGCGAGTGCTAGCAGCACACCGGCCCTCGTCGCTGCCTTCGGCCGGAAAGATCTGAATCAGCAATGTCATCAGTGCTTGCAACTCCATGCTGCCTGCAAGCAAAGGAGCTACATTAAATTTAGCATGCCCGGGTTTGAGCACTTGTCAGCGGGCATGAGGAAACGAACGCGATGGGCTGCGCCTTCGCTGCAGAGGCCCGCGGCCAAACAAAGAACATGGTAGCCTCGTGATCGCCATGATGGTGAGATCCAGGCCTCAAATCTCACAGCGAGTTGACAGTGCACTCCAAGGCTCTAAGGCATGTCATTGGTGGATTGATGACATGGCAGCTTAGACTCCTTTTACATGGTTGGCAAGAACTCGCTTGAAGCAAGATTTTCGTGCTCATTTTCATACATGCGAAGGTGTGCATTATTTTGCATTGAGTTGGCATACCGGAGAGCATGTCATGTGGCCTCAACCTATTTCCATTTCAGAACATTTCCTTGAACCATACTCACATGAGAACACAGACTACTGGCTTCGGCCTGTGCCAGGGATAGCAGTGGGTTGGCAAACATTGCCAAGAATAGGAATAGGAATCGGTGGAACATCATTCCTCCCAGCGACTGAAGTGTCAACTCCACCGCAGAGTTCCTGGGAAAGTTCTGTCGCAGAGCCTGCGCCAAGCCATGCCCGTCTGACTGGAAAGACTCCGATACGATGCTTCTTCAGGAGTAGCAACTCCAAGCACAAGTGGAATAGAGAGGGAGAGAGGTGCTCTGAGTCTGAGTGCTCTCCCGTACGTTTATTGGAGATGAAAAGCTCCATCCATTCCAATCTCAAGAGGCCTGCCTGGGAGCAGGCACAAGAAGCAGGCTGAGAACCTGGTTTCGACATGTTCTTGATGGGGATTGACTGGATAGCCCGCGGAAATTGTCCAGGACTTTCTGTGGCGTAGAAGTTACAAGAATGTCGCCCAATTTCTTAGATCTTCCTGCTTTCAGGCCGGCGGTGCTGATCAGGTCGCACGTGAGAGGCATCAAGATTCATGTGCAGACAGTACTTGCACTACTGGGCTCTTCTGCATTACATGGCGAATCTTCATGACTTGAAGAGTAGTCACGGCCTCTCGTACAAGGTGTTTCAGATCAACTTTCCTCCAAAAGCCTCGATGAGGATCACCTGCCGCTGAGATTCCACCTGTGCCGATAACCCGGGTCTCCATGGCGCCACATGTCGCTGAGAGAGCCCGTGGAGTAAAACGAGCGTGCTAGAGTATGCTAGAGTTGTGTGCTGGAAGTCGCGATGGCTCAGCACATGATGCCTTAGGTGCTTGAGGCTGTGAAGGATGTGTTGCAGCTGTCTTATGAAAAAGCAGAGGGAAGATGTGGGAAGAAGAGGGTTATTTCCAGGCTAGTCTTGAGCCTGCCTCCGTGAAGCGGCATGCTGGCCCCGGCCGAGGCCGCGCATCCCGTCCAGAGCACATGAACTGCCGACAAAGGAGGCACCTCTTCGGGCAGAGAGCCATCTGCCGGAGTGTCCCAGGTGCCAGGAGTCCCTGCCTCGCCCAAGCTCTAATATAGGCACGGTAGGAAGCATGGTAGAACCGAGTGCAGAGGTGTTCCCCATCGGTTCTGGCCCCCCAGAATGGAACTTCTCTTCAGAATCTTTACATCCTTGCTTCCAACATCCACGTCTCATGCAGGCGGCCTGCGGGCTTAGACTTCGAAGGGCAATCAGCTGCCTGATCTGCCTCGAAACAGCGATCTATTACTTCGTTGCGTGCTGCGGCTTGCAAGACGATGCGTCGCCAACCCTGTCGCTACATGGAGGTCTCGGGTGCGCAATGGCGCAGTCAACTCAGCCCACTGCGTCAAACTCCTGGCGAACTGGCCCGCGAGGAATGCATCCTGTGCTGCACCGACGAGACGAGAAAGAATCACGGCTCCAATACCTTTCTTGAAAGACAACTGCTGTGGGGCATGCGAGGCTAAACATGCATCCTGCAACGGTTCCGCAAGACTGTTCTTATTCTATTTAAGACGATGATTGTGGACCTTCGAGTTTCCATTGTCGGTTGCCTACTATGCAACGATGGGAGTTCATAGTCAGCACGACTCTCACGAAGCTCCGGCTACATATTAGCTACATTTTCAGAATTGGTTTCGGATCTCTCCCCTGCCCTTTGGCTGTTTGACGCAAGATTTTGCACATCTCCTCCGACGCATTGATGCGTGGTGTGAAACTGGGAAGGCCTCTTCAATGTTCGAGTCCAGCCACAGAGTCTTGTCACTGCTTCATTAGAATCTCACCTAGGTCTGAGACAACGCGCCGGGAGCCCTTGTTGTTCACTTCAACCAGGGCCTCAGCCGACAGAATCCCAACCCTGCAGATTGGTCCCATGCGTGGACTGTTGTTTCAGAGGAGTCCTCTTGCAAGTAGAATCTGTTAGAAAGATTAGAACGGCCAAGGCACGGATGCCAACTGCGGGACGACGGTGTTGTTCAAGAACTCGCGTGGTGGTGCAGATTTGAGGGCTGGGTCCGACGTTTGCGGGGCGCTCGCCTCGGAAGGCAGGGCGCCAAAGCGAACGCTGAAACTACATGGGCGTGACAGTACCACAAGCAGCCCTGAAGCATGAACACAAGAGAAAAAGGGTTACTGGTGCTTCTGTGAACCATTTCGCCAACACTTTTCTTGCCAGCAAGTGCCTTCAGAAAGAGGACTCGGCAACATGCCACATCATCCGACACAACCCCGAAACCTACGTACGGCTTCTGCCGGTGTTGCCGCAAAGCTGTTGTGATGGCAGCACGCAGTTTTCTCTGTGCAGGCATGAGCATGCCTGAGCTTACATTCTTGGACTCTGGGCTTCCTTTTCCCCTGGGCCCCTCCTCTGTGCAGTGATGCGTGTGGTTTGTTCTCGGTTGGTTGGGCTACGCAGAAACACCGGCCCTCTCTCCAAACTTGAGGTCTGTGTGTCGTTTCTCGAGCATGCAGCCAAGCAGGAGCTGTAACCCCCGATTCCCACACACACACACCCACTCTGCTGAGCAGCCAAATTGCATTGTGCTCTACAGAGGTATGGTTGCAGGCAGCTAATTGTTAGAACTGTTGGGTCTGTACCTGTAGGAGAGCCTTCACTCTGGTGAGGTTCTCCCCTGGGCAGAAGCACCGGCTGTCATGCGGATCACTGCATTTCAAGCTGAGACTCCACCCCTCCTCCCGCTGTGGTTTGGGTGCTGGGTTCTGTTCCGGTGCGAACTGTGTCCGCAAAATGCCCCCACAAAAACAAAGACCATTATCGCGACTACATGCTAGCTACTGTTGCCATTGTTTTTGAGATGCGGAGTTGCCCTGCTTTTGGCAAACTCGTGAGACTCACGAGAAGCTTGACACCAACAGGTCCAATCCCAGCGCCTATTGGCAATTGAATTAACATCGCACGGTGACGATCCCACCCTCCCAAATCACGAGGGTCGCCCCCCCCCCCCCCCCCAA